>JAJAGP010002041.1:0-91449 GCA_025084515.1 Ancistrus triradiatus
GCGCGCCTCTAAAACTACAATCTTCTCCGTCAGACTAGCTACAAGCCTACACCTATCACAAGTAAAATTTACACTAATGACGGAGGAAGAATAACTAAACATGCCACACTCGGCACAGGGAACAAGCAGAGCAGAAGCCATGTTAGTACAATTAATGAATTAAAGGTACTTAGCTTCGGGTGGTGTTGTGGGGCACCGAGTGAAGATCTGGTTCAGCTGCAGCCGATGGTCCAATGCAATGCTCGATTAAAGCTTTAATACAAGTTAAGTCAATACAAAACATCACAAAAAACTAAGTCTCAGAAAGAAAGCGGGAAAAGACTATAAAAAAGTTATAAAAACACACACTACTGCAAAAGAAGACGCAACTCTGGTAATTAGCTAATGGCTAATTACTGCAAACACAAGTAGGTATACCTGTAAAATTACTAAATAACGATTAGCGGCAAAAAATATAATCCGCCGGTACGAGAATAAAATGATTAAGATGTTGTAAAAACCTACTATATATTAGATTATATATGATACAGATGCGATCGGGAATTAAAATAGTTCAAAGGTAATAAACTGCTAACAGCTACGAAACGGCGTGCGTCCTGTGTGCAATCGGGGAGAATGAGTCTGGGTTGCAAGATCCTCGCAATCGTCGCGTCAGTGCTCAGCGTTTTCTCAGCGTTCTCACCGCGTTCTCTCTGAGTTCTCAACTATTAGGGAAAACTGTACAATTTAAAAAAAGGTCTAGTATCCTGTTGCTCGTCCTCTAGCATGGATACAAGATGAGATACGGTTGGATGATGAAGGCAATACAGGGTCTGTGTGGCACATTTGCCACAGATGTTGCAGCTGGGCCTGTAGATCCTGCACACTCATAGACTGCTAAAGCTGGTGTCCCAACTGGTCCTATAAATGCCCGATTGGCGATAAATCTGATGACCAGTCAGGCCAAGGAAGTGTTCCTGGGAAACTCTTGCTGTGTGTGGGCAAACATTATTCTGCTGAAAAATGGCAGTAGGAAATCCTGCCATGAGAGGCCACATGTGGCCACAGGATGTCCTGCACATACCTCTGAATGGATAGTGTTCTTCGTATCACTACTGGGGTGACTGACTGTCATATGTGATGGCTCCCCAGATCATCATAACAGAAGTTGGGACAGTGTCTCGCTACACAGTAAATGCAGGATTAAAGCGCTCACCAAGAGGCCTCCATACTCAAACTCGACATTAGATCCCTGGATAAAACGGCAAAGACAATACGGTTCCAGTCCATAACGATTCTGGTATCTCGTTTATGACACCACTGCAAATGAAGGTGACTGTGGCTGGCTGTCAGTGGTAGGTCACATAATGGTTGCCTTAACAACAAATTTCCTTCTGCTAAGTACCTGGAAATATTCCCAGCAGAGACAGGGGTGAAGAGTGAAGGTGCCACCTGTCTAGAACAATGATACAGCGAATCTGTGGTAGTTGCTTGTGCTTGTTGGCAGATCAAACAGTCCTCTCTACTGGTGGTCTGTCTCGGCTGGAGCCCATTTGCCATGTGTGCATGCCATCACGGAAACACTTTTTCCAACACCTCCTAAACAATATGTTTAAATGTCCATATGTTTAAAATTACATAACGTTGCTGCTATAGTGTAACCTTAAGCCTGAAATAACATTTCTTCTTGTCACAGTGAAGACCTAAAAGTAGTGAAGACCTAAAAGTTTGAGTTAAAAGTAATGTTCTTAAGTCACATTAAAAAAATAAAAAAACATACGATTTTATGTCACAGTAAAAATATCTAAGCCTCAGATGAAAACGGATGAAACAAATATCTTGTAGTGAACTTACAAAGGCCACATCAAAGCATGGCATTACTATGTGGGATACTTTCAATGCAGCAATTTGTTCAGCAACAACAGTAAGATTTGACAGTTAAAAGGAATGGCATTTTGCCCTGAGATACTTGCCTGACACTCAAACTCTGAGGCCATTTCTCTTCATGGAATTTCCTTATTCATGAAGCATATCACACATTTTATAAAGAATCCTATGATTGAGTGGTGCCCTGTTCAGTGTGTACCCCTGCCTGTTCACAGTGAACTCCAGGTGAAACGCCAGACCATCCTTTATGAAACTGACCTGGATACATGGAGGTAAAACAGGATGCCTGCTTTGCAATTTATATGCAAGGCAGAAGCCTAAACAAAAATGGAGTAGTTCAGTGGGTACCTTGAACATAGGCAGAGATCCAGCTACAGTGGGGCAAAAAAAGTATTTAGTCAGCCACTAATTGTGCAAGTTCTCCTAGTTAGAAAGATGAGAGAGGTCTGTAATTTTCATCATAGATACACTTCAACTATAAGGTCAAAATGATCATGAGAATGGTGAGCAAAAATCCCAGAACTACACGGAGGGAACTGATGAATGACCTGCAGAGAGCTGGGACCAAAGTAACAAAGGCTAATATCAGTAACACACTACGCCGAGAGGGACACAGATCCTGCAGTGCCAGATGGGTCCCCCTGCTTAAGCCAGTACATGTCCAGGCCCATCTGAAGTTTGCCAGAGAGCATATGGATGATCCACAAGAGGATTGGTCCTAAAAGTAGATAAAGAGAACCCCAGTTAAACAAATGAGACAAAAATATTATACTTGAAAAATGATCCAATATTACATATTAATGAGTGGCAAAAGTATGTGAACCTCTAGGATTAGCAGTTAATTTGAAGACGTTGTCAATCAATGGGATGACAATCAGGTGTGAGGGGGCACCCTGTTTTATTTAAAGAACAGGGATGTATCAAAGTCTGCTTTTCACAACACATGTTTGGGGAACTGTATCATGGCACAAACAAATAAATTTCTGAGGACCTCAGAAAAAGAGTTGTTGATGCTCATCAGGCTAGAAAAGGTTACAAAACCACCTCTAAAAAATCTGGACTCCACCAATTGTACACAGACAGATTGTGTACAAATGGAAGAAATTCAAGACCATTGTTACAATCCCCAGGAGTGGTCGCCCAACAAAGATCACTCCAAGAGCAAGGCGTGTAATAGTTGGTGAGGTCACAAAGAAGTCCAGGGTAACTTCTAAGCAACTAAAGGGCTCTCTCACATTGGCTAAGGTTAATGTTCATGAGTTCACCATCAGAAGAACACTGAACAACAATGGTGTGCATGGTAGAGTTGCAAGGAGAAAGCCACTGCTCTCCAAAAAGAACATTGCTGCTCATTTGCAGTTTGCTAAAGATCATGTGGACAAGCCAGAAGGCTATTGGAAGAATGTTTTGTGGATGGATGGGACCAAAATTGAACTTTTTGGATGAAAACTAAAATGTTGTGTTTGGAGAAAGGAAAACACTGCCATTCTAGAATAAGAACTTATCCCATCTGTGAAAATGGTGGTGGTGGTAGTATAGCAAACCTAAGACTACACTACACTTTACTTTATAAAAAAATTTATAAATTTTTAATGAATACGGGGCACCACCGGATCGTTTATGAAACTGGTATATCCGGAAACCAGGTTGAAAGGAAACAGCGAAATTGATCAGTCTAGGTCTGAATAGTGAAATTCAAAGTTATGTTTCTCAACCTTTTGAATGAAAAAAACTCTCTCTCACACAAGCAGTTAAATTCAAAAGGTTATAACAAGTTTATTAATTGCAAAACAAGGCAATACCAACAGACTATCTGGTGTAATAACGAGTGTACCACAGAGTTAAAATCATAAAATGACGGTGAACATGTATATATCACAGTATGGGAAACAGGGAATAATGGCAAGCGTACATATCACAGTAATTAAAATCAGAGAACCAAGATGACTCTATATCTAACTTATCGGTGACACAGTGATTACCCAGAGGCAATGTTATGGACTAATTTGTTCCGACGTAGTGAGTTATTACTAAACAAATTACGATGAACATGAATAGTATGGTAGAAGCTACTTAGACGTGGATGAATGTACGTTGAAGCGTGGTTTAAGATCAAACGCAAGGTTCGAGAATCAGGGACCCAGAAAAAGCCATAAACGGTACTCGCCTGGAAAGTCACTCGAGTGGTTCGGGGCATTCAACCCTGGCCCGGCCTTCCAAAAGGCAAAATTTTGGGGAGCGTTGGCGTCCGTCTTTCGATGCACACCGTAGCTCTGACAAGGCCTCTTTTAGCGGCTTAGCTCTTTGGTTTCTTGCCGATGGTTTGACCACGTTGACTTGAGAGTGAAGGAGATCTTGGCTGGTTGTTCTTTCAACTATCTTCTAATTCGGCAATACCGAACTACTTAAGACTGCTGGACACAGGAAACTTAACGTAAAATAAACGTGAAAACTTGAGCAAAACGAATAACAAAAGGCTGACAAAAAGAGCTGCAACTTTAAAAGACAAAGAAAAGACTTGAAGAACAAAGACAACAAAACAAAGACACGAGACTTGAAGCTAGCTTGCACACGAGGTTGGCGAGTGTTCCTTTGTATCGTTCCAGATCGTGGGCGGCCGGAGGCGGGGGCCACAAGGAGTTGCCCTGACTTAGCCAATGAAAAGCCGACTCATCAGTAAGTCCCTCCTATCGTGGTTGTGTCTTATTTCGCCATATGACCTACAGACATTCTAACTTGGATTAAATATATTCCTACATATCTAAGGTGATTAAAAAGTATCACATAATAACCAAAAATCCTCAAAGTTACAAGTTTAGTTGCAGAGCTTCGTTGTAAGGTTCAAATGATCAAAGGAACCTTGAATTGATAACCTAGAACATTTTAAAATCATTTTAACTACAGCACATACATTTTCTATTCCTTAAACAAGTAATAATACGATCGATACAAGATGTAGGAAACAGTACATTCTAAATAACAACTTCATTTCTGTTCTTTTATAAGTATGAACAAGTATTAAACCCGAGCGATCGATACATATAGATAAACAGCGGTTAATTCTAATCATAACCATTAGTATAGCACAACTGGATCATATTACGTATAGAAAAATGATCATTATACTAAAACATTAACCAAGTAGAGACGAAAATACATGACAAATCAGTAACATGCATATACATACAATTATATATGTGGATATGAAAATTACCCCTGATCACATTTTGTATGAAATAGCCAAGTACATATGGGTGTGTTTGGACTTATTATGAAGCAAATCTCATGGGTTCCTTAGCTAAGTGTTCTAGGTGAGGCTAATCTGTTCCCAACAAAAATGTAATCTTTTATTAAAGTTTGTCTCTTAGAACAAAAGCTGATAGTTTCTTGGTGTCATAAATCCAGGGCTGTCTTTCTGGCGCCAGGCCGACTGCGAGAAAGGGTCGTAAAAGTAACAGTTGGAGAGAAATTTGAGGAACTTGGTGGCCTGGACCGTTGAAACCCCCTTTTGAGGTTGACACATGGACTTAGTTTATGATTGGAGATGCCAAAGGTTGTAGGTCTGTTTAAACAGACCTCCAATTCTGTTGGTTTGAGCAAGAGGCTGGCATTGATGAACCATCACTTGGTGGGTTTGAGAAGAGGTTGGGGTTGTTTATCTGGCCATTAATCTGTGCAGAGTCCTGTCCAGATGTTGGACCTTCTTTGCATTCGATGGTGTAACAAGGTTTTATGGCTTGACAACCATTGAACAGAGAGTATAGGAGGTGGGGAACTTTAATCTAGCTATTAACGCTACAGTAGTATCCTCTTTTGGGCCTGTTTTGCTGTATCTGGGCCAGGATGGCTTGCCATCTTTGATGTTACAATGAATTCTGAATTATATCAGAGAATTCTAAAGGAAAATGTCAGGACATCTGTCTGTGAACTGAATCTCAAGAGAAGGTGGGTCATGCAGCAAGACAACAACCCAAAGCACACAAGTCATTCTACCAATGAAAGGTTAAAGAAGAATAAAGTTAATGCTTTGGAATGGCCAAGTCAAAGTCCTGACCTTAATCTAGTCGAACTGTTGTGTAAAGACCTGAACTGAGCAGTTAATGTGAGGAAACCCACCAACATCCCAGAGTTGAAGTTGTTCTGTATGGAGGAATGGGCTAAAATTCCTCCAAGCCGGTGTGCAGGACTGATCAACAGTTACAGGAAACATTTAATTGCAGTTATTGCTGCACAGGGGGTCACACCAGATACTGAAAGCAAAGGTTCACACATACTTTTGCCACTCACTAATATGTAATATTGGAACATTTTTCTTCAATAAATACATGACTAAGTATAATATTTTTGTCTCTTAATATTTTGGGTTCTCTTTATCTACTTTTAGGACTTGTGTGAAAATCTGATGATTTTTAGGTCATATTTATGTAGAAATATAGAAAATTCTAAAAGGTTCACAAACTTTCAAGCACCACTGCAACTGCATGCCGAGTGTGCAGCAATCTGACATATCTATCTGGATGCGTTATTTTTTTGTCATTGAGTTTTTTGTAACTAAACAAGTACATTTTGTATGCTAGATGACTGGAAAACAAAGGTAGCAGCATCATCAAAGACACCACGCACCCTGGTCACACACTGTTTCACTGGAGAATGCTGACCACTGGCGTGAGGTTTGTGAGGATCTGGCAACCCAGACTTATTAGCACCAATTTCGTACAGTACGGACGCTGTTTTGTAGCTGTTAGCAGTTTATGACATTTTAACTATTTTAATTCACGATCGCATCTATAGTAATTTTTACAACATCTTAATAATTTTCTTCTAGTACCCGCGGATTATTATTTTCGCCGCTAATCTTTATTTAGTAACTTTACAGGTATACCGGCTTGTGTTTGCAGTAATTAGCTAATTACCAGAGTTGCGTCTTCTCTGCCTCAATCTTTGCATTAGTATGTGTTTTTATAACTGTTTTACAGCCTTTTCCCACCTTTTTTTCTGAGACTTAGTTTTTTGTGACGTTTTGTATTAACTTTTCCATCAACGCTTTAATCAAACATTGCATTGAACCATCGGCTGCAGCTCAACCATATCTTCAATTTCCACCCCACAATACCACTCGAAGCTAAGTACCTTATTATTTAATTCATTGCACTAACATGGCTTCTGCTGCACTTGTTCCCTGTGCCGAGTGTGGCATGTTTAGCTATTCTTCCTCCGTCATTAGTTTAAATTTTATTTGTGATAGGTGTAGGCTTGTAGCTAGTCTGACGGAGAAGAATGTAGTTTTAGAGGCGCGCATCCAGACATTAGAGAAGGCTAGCTCAGCTTCTAGCTTAGCAAACCTGGATGCCACGGGTGTAGTTACGCTGCCATCAAGTGGTGTCGGAAACATCGTATTTACGAGATGAGATCACATAAACGTCACCGCAATGTCGTATTTACCAGTGGGAAACTCGGATTTTTCGATAAGCCCCGACTTTCCGAGTTGGGGGCGTGTCAGTAACGAAACGTCATGGCAGCTGCCGGCATGGATGCTGCTACTACAGTAAACGTAAAGTTTTTACTTTACTAACAGTAGTTTTGCATGTTAACTGTACAGTTTAAGCTTGTGTACATTTTGTCCAACTTGCACTAATGTTAATGAGGAATTACAACAAAATAATATTATATAATATAAAATATTACTGATCTAATTCGTGTCCTGTTCGCTTCATTCTCTTCAAGTAAGGCTAAATAAACTTGCTGGTGTTTCCTATACAAAAATAGAAGTAGTACAAACAAAAGTTTTCTTTTGCCGTCACCACCCGACAAAAAACACTTGAACGTACATCATGTCGGAAGTAGGAACTTCCGAGGACAACTTGAAGGCAGCATTAGTGCACCCGCCCCGGCAGTGCCCTCGCAGCAGGGCAAGTGGGTGATGGTTTGGCGATATAGTCGTAAGGCTAGTCCACGAGAGCACCACTCTTTACCTGTTCACGTGTCCAACAGGTTTACCCTTCTCAGTGATGCACCCACTGAGCAGCCTGTTGAAAGAGCTCTGGTCATAGGTGACTCTATATTTACAACACGTGAAACTGCTACCCCTTTAGGGACACCAGCAGCTAGAGTTACATGTATCCCGAGACCCAGAGTGCCAGATTCTCTAGGATAGTTGTTCATGTAGGGGCTAATGATATACAAATTCACCAGTCAGAGGTTACTAAGGCTAATTTTGTAGAGGTGGTTAGAGTGAGGAAAGTGATGTTCAATGCAGTAGTGTGCTCTGGCCCCATCCCAATGCTGCGAGGTGACCAAGCCTACAGCAGGTTATGGTCGCTGAACTGCTGGCTGTCCAAGTGGTGCTCTGAAAACAACGTGGGCTATATAGACAATTGGTCAACCTTTGAGGGTAAGCCTGGCCTGTTAGGATGGGATGGTGTCTGCTCTCATCTCCTGCAACATTGCCCATAGTCTGATAGTTGGATTGGTTAGGGGCTGACTATCCAGAGCAGGGGTCAGGCATCAGACTGACCGGCTTAACCAACTGTCTGCTGGTAGCCATGCACCGTCACCCAGAACTCACGTTACTGAAACTGTGTCTGTTACCCGCATCTGTCCTAAACATAAACATGCTCAAAAAGTCTGGTTTAATAACCTCATTAGTATAAACACAGATAGCTCCCATATAAATAACAACCCTAGACTAAAGCTAGGAATATTTAACATTAGATCACTTACAAACAAAGCAGTGATTGTAAATGAAATGATCACTGATAAACGCTTACATGCTCTCTGTCTTACTGAAACTTGGATTAGACCGGATGAATATTTAGCCTTAAATGAAGCCTCACCACCTGGATACAAGGCTAATTTGTTTGAAATACTGATTCTTAATGTGACTGATCCATCGTTATGGAAATCAAAACCACACTCTTTTCAGCTTATCACTATTTACCTATAAATAAACTTCAATTAGTTCAGAATGCAGCCTTCTGAGTGTGTCACTCCTGTTCTATCATCACTACACTGGTTAATAATGAAATTCCGCATTGATTACAAAATACTTCTTATAACTTATAAAGCTCTACATGGCCTGGCCACACATGATCTGAGTGCACTCTGAGTTTTAAAATCCAGCTCGTCTACTTCATTTGCAGGGTACAGGACTTCCATTAGTTCCTAGAATTAAAAAAGTCACAGCAGGGGGAAAGGCTTTCTCATACATGGCCCCCCAACTATGGAATAAACTACCCACTTTTTTTTGAGACTCAGACACACTCCATATTTTAAAGTCTAGGCTAAAGACATACTTATTTACGCAGGTTTTTGACTAGATTTAGACTGGGATGCATGACTTGGGTCACTGGGGCCGGAGTCTGGAGTCATGTCTGGCCTGTCTACCTTGTCCGTTAGCTGGCAGTGTCGGGTCTGGTTGAACTGGGTTTGGGTCCTCTTGATCTTGACTTATGCATCCTTGCCTTAGACTAAGGGCAGAGCTGGGAGTTCATAGTCAAAGAGTCTTATGGTGATCAGAGACGTTGGGTTGCCGTCTTCTGCCTACCGTGGGGTTGCTGATGTCTCATGTGATCCCTCTTGGCTGTGCTACCTTCCAGTTATCCTCTTTCTAGCTATGCTGCTATAGCTAATGCTGCCCGCGTCTCATGCTACATGTGGTGTTGTGTTGTTTAAAATAAACAGTCCTTTTGTTCAGTTTTATGCTTACTTTATTAACACATGTTCTGTTCACGTTCTGGCTGCCATGTTTGTCTCTTTCTTGTCTCTTTTTCTTGTACTCTCGCGATAACTCAGTAACATCAACTATACTACATTTTCCTCCCTTGTTTAGAACAAAAACATATCTGTAACACAAAAGTTTCCTTCTAAACAAATCGTAAAACAAATCACATTCTCTTGTAAAATCACAATAACACAAACTTGTCCATAAATCAAAACATTAATTTCCATTTTACAATAACACCAATTTTTTTTTTTAAGTCTCCCTATATCTGATGGGCATTCTGATAACACGTCCCTTCCTGGTAGTGATGACCTCAGACCCAGGTGGGTCAGGTTCAGGTTGGACCTCGACTGCTGGAGCGGTCTCAGCAATCGGCATTTCCACTGTGTCATTTTTTCCTGTGTCTCTCAGCACCAAGTCCCATCATACGTGCCTTGCAAAAGTAGTCAGCCCCCTTGACCACTTTTACCCCCCCTCACCAACCTTTTGCCAACATTTCAGGCTTCAAAACATAAAGATATGAAAATTGCATTTTTGTTAAGAATCAACAACAAGTGCGGACAAACAATCGTGAAGTGGAATGAAATTTATTGGATTTTTAAATTTTTTTTTTTTAGAAATAAAAAAACTGAAAAGTGGGGGCATGCAAAATTATTCGGCCCCTTTACTTTCAGTTGCAGCAAACTAACTCCAGAAGTTCAGTGAGGATTCTGAATGATCCAATTTGACCTAAATGACTGATGATGATAAATAGAATCCACCTGTGTGTAATCAAGTCTCCGTATAAATGCACATGCTCTGTGATAGTCTCAGAGTTCTGTTTGAAGTGCAGAGAGCATCATGAAAACCAAGGAACACACCAGGCAGGTCCGAGATACTGTTGTGGAGAAGTTCAAAGCCGGATTTGGATACAAAAAGATTTCCCAAGCTTTAAAAACCTCAAGGAGCACTGTGCAAGCGATCATATTGAAATGGAAGGAGTATCAGATTAGGGCTGCAACTAACTTTTTTCGATTAATCGGTAAAAAACTTTTTTTGCATTGCAATCTAAAAATGTTATGTCAACATGCTCCTGGCTAAAGCTGCCTCTCTTTTTTAGAGACTATATTTCCTGCCGCAGAAAATAAGCGCTCAGACAGTGTTGAAGTAGAAGGAATGCATAAATAGGACTTGGCTAGCCTGGCCAATATAGGATATCTGTCTCTTAACTCCACCACTGTCATTATCCAGCTAACAAGCATCAACCGTGCTATTCCCGTTCGCATAGTATGAGTGCGCCATTACAATTTCCTCAATTCAAAACGGAACAAACTCGGGATACGTTCGTCCACACGAAAACGGACTTTTTGCAAAACTCCTTCCAGGGTGAAGATTTTCCGAAAGCAAGAAGCAAGCAAGAAACTCCGTTTTCCCAGTCCACACATCAACGCTGAAAACGGAGTTTCTTGCTTGTAACGTCACTTTGTGCGCCGTTATCTCCTTTGTTTACATGAGCAGATTTTATACAATAGCGGACGTAGCCAAAATAGTGCCAGCTGTAACACTGCTGACCGAACTTGTTACAAATCTACAAATATATTTACAATTATGACTTTTTCATTATACTGAAGAACAGAGGCGTCAGAATGCGCTACGGAGGTCACTACTATATCCATGACACCCACGAAGCAGTTCCCGCCCCCAGCATCGCTGGTTTTGGACAAGACCCAGTCGGACCTCTCGTTGGTGGGACAGCTTTCAAAACGATGTGGTTGTTGAAGAAGAATGGCGAGAAAATGTTCGTATGCATAGGATGTCGCTGTTGTCGTTGAGTGAGCTGCTTCGCCGGCATATAGGACTGCTGGTTTGGCATTGCTCTTGACAGCAACTGCGCGTGTTTTTGCGTTTTCATGTGGACGAAGTTTGTTATTTAAACACTGCTTGTGTGGACGGGATGTTTTTTATAAATTTGAATTTTAAAACCCCCGTTTTAGAAAATCACTTTTGCAAAGCTTGCATGTTACACATTCTTTAGTTTTGTGAAGCGTGCAGCACTTTCGAGGTCTTAAGTCGAACCTTCTTCTCTGCACCGGTCATGTTTCATTTGTAGAATTTATTTAATTCTTAACGCTAACTTATTTTGAAGATTCCGCCTCGCTTCGTTCAATCGCTCGTGGTTTTTTTCCAGTGTTGATGAAGTGCCGCAAGTAACGTAAGCGGATATGATAAGGCGGGGGAAACATAAATCATGCGACACAACGAATCGATAATGAAATTCGTTGTCGACACTTTTAATAATCGATTATTATCGATTTTATCGAATTCGTTGTTGCAGCCCTATATCAGACCACTGCAAATCTACCAAGACCGGCCGTACCTCTAAACTTTCAGCTCAAACAAGCGAAGGACTGATCAGCGATGCAGCAAGAGGCCCATATTCACTCTGGATGAACTTCCAGAGAGATACAAGCTGAGGTTGGAGACTCTGTCCATCGGACAACAATAGTGTACCAATGCACACAATCTGGCCTTTATGGAAGGAGTGCAAGAAGAGAAAGAAAGCCATTTCTCAAAGATATCATAAAAAGTTTGCCAACAAGCAACCTGGAGACACACCAACATGTGGAAGAGTGCTCTGGTTAGACGAAACTTTATGGCCCACAATGCAAAACGTTTATGTTGGAGTAAAAGCAAACCAGCTCTCACCCGAACGTACCATCCCCACTGTCAAACATGGTGGTGAGAGCCTGGATTGGGGCCTGCTTTCTTCAAGCAGGGACAGGGGAAGATGGTTTAAAATTGATTGAAGATGGATGGATATACAGGATAATGCTGGAAGAAAATGTTGGAGTCTATCAAAAAGACCTGAGGAATGGGATGGAGATTTATCTTCCAACAAGACAATGATCCAAAAAAACATAAAGCAAAATCTAAAATGGAAAGTTTACAAATAAACGTAATCCAGGTGTTAGAACGCCCCAAGTCAAAGTCCAGACCTGCAATCCATCGAGAAGAATCGGGAAAGAGCTTAAAAACTGCTGTTCACAATAGGCTCTCCATTCAAACCTCACTGAGCTCGAGTGTTTTGCAATGAATAATCGGGCAAAAATTTCATTCTCTCGATGTGCCAAAACTGATAGAGACATACCCAAGCGACTGGCAGCTATATTCGCAGCAAAAGATGGCCGCTACAAAGTAGTAAAAGCAAGGGGGCCGAATAATTTGCCACGCCCCCCCACTTTTTTATTTCTAAAAAAAAGTTTAAATATCCAATAAATTTCGTGCACTTTCCACGATTGTGTCCCCATTGTGGTTGATTTTCTTAACAAAAATTACGATTCATATCTTTATGTTAAAAGCCTGAACTGTGGCAAAGGTTGAGTTTGAAAAAGTTCAAGGGGGCGACTAAATTTTGTACGACACTGTATGCCATAATCTCCAGACATCTTTCGTTTAGGTGCAAATTCCTCCGGAAATGGTTTGGCCATTTTCTGTCTCCACAACTGTCTTTAATGAATTAAGCGTGTCATCCCTGTCAGGTTTTATGTTTAGTCTTCACAGGTTCTGGCTTGGTTACCTCATGCATTGTTCATGACAACAATCTGTCCACATCAGGTTTATACATAATCCTTATATTATGTTTCTGGTAAAGGAAGACGTGAAAATGAATCGCTTACATTTGGACTTTTCCGGACTATGTGTTCTATCTTATAACACCATGTACAAATTTTCAAAAAAAAATTTGTTCCCAGTTGTTACGGGTGTTTATTTCCGATGTTGTACCCTAATGAATAAAAAAAGTTATTATTCCACTGTAAACTTTGGCTTTGTGTGGTCAGCACAATGATATTTGAATTGATCTATTTTTTAAGATATCGCATTATTTCAAGAGAACCAAGAAGCTTCTGGAATTGTGGAGAGAACTATCAAGAAAGACGTTCTAGAACTGTCCAGAATTATCTAGAACTTTCTGGGACTGTAACAGGAATTGAGGTAGCTGTATAACTACCAGTTATATAGGGCCAATGATAGCCTCGAGAGACGGAGAGAGACATTGATCTCATTGATTGGGATTGATAGTAAGTGGGCAAAGCCATCACAAGACAAGGAGAATTGACCTAGACAGGAAGGGTGAATTCAGTCTATTCAGATTCTGATAACGGGCAGTATTCAACTTCACCCACACCATTACAGGAGGGTTAGGAAAGGACCACTATTTTCAAATGATATATTGTGTGTACTCTGCTAACGGGTGATCAGTGCTCTGCTGAATCTCCTCAGTTAAACTCTTACTTTGATACTGCATGGAATAAAGATTTTGCCTTTTTACGAGTTTGGACGAGACATCTTGTTCCTTACCAGTACACAGCAACTTAGTCAATTCAGTGGCATCCAAAAAAACGAGGTGCATACATCCCAGAGCTTTTGCTATGTATGTGGCCATTTATAAAAGACGAAAAGTACTGTGGAAAAGCATTGCTTTAAAAAAGATGTGTGAGGCCTACCAAAGCATACGCGGCATGCCTGTGGGTGACTGTTTCTATAATAAAAATTCTAATTTCGTTGCCGTGGTCACAAAAGCGAAGTTTATGATGAATGTAAGCAATTTTTAATTTGTTTTAGACATAAGCAATTGGAATATAACATTAAAAAGCTGGGAACAAAACTTGTGTTACATAGTGTAATCATATGGTTGTAGTCTCAAACCAAGTCTCTGTATTCGTGGTGGTGATAGCGTTGCTTTCTCTGGGTTGAACATATAAATGAGGGGTTTGTGGTCTGTTTGTAGAGTAAACATGAACCCCCACAAGTATGTTCTAAAATGTTCCACAGCCCATACGCATCCTAAAGCCTCACGATCTATCTGAGAATAGCGACGTTCTGTTGGGGTCAATGAACGGCTTGCATAGGCTACTGGTTTGTTCTCTCCATCTGATTGAGTCTGTAGCAAAACTGCGCCTAGTCCCACTGGACTTGCATCACTAATGACTACTGTGGGTGCATCTAGTTTAAAGTAGGCTAGGCATGGCTCACTCACCAATGCTTCTTTCATTGCTTGGAATGATCTCTTGGTTTCACATGTCCACTCCCATGCTTGTCCTTTCCTAGTCAGCTTCAGTAGTGGTTCTGATAAGTTTGCATAGTCTGGTATGAATTTCATCAGAAATCCACAGGTGCCTAGGAATGAGCGAAGTAGTTGGACGTTCTCAGGTCTGGGTGCTTTGCAGACGGCTTCGACCTTTCTAGGGTCTGGTTTGATTCCTTCTGCGGTGATCACGTGTCCAAGCATCTCAATCTGTCGTAGTCCGAAAATGCACGTGTCTCTGTTGAGGGTTAGTCCTCTGTTCTAGAATCTCTGAAATACTTGTCTCAGTCTCTGTTCAAGTTGCTCTTCATTCTCTCCAAAGACCACCACATCATCCATATAGCAAACAGTGCCTGGCATTCCACATAGCATAGAGTCCATAGCCTTCTGGTAGGCTTCTGGCGCACTCGATAATCCAAAGGGAACTTTTCTGAAACGGTAGCTCTCTCTGTGTGTGATGAATGTCGTCAAGTGTCTGGATTCTGGGGCTAAGTCACACTGCCAAAACCACTTTCGTGCATCTAGCTTAGCGAACACTTTTGCTATCTACTGCTGGTACTGGATGCCTTTCCCTGATCACTGCTCTATTCACTACGCATAGCTTCACTTCCTTTGTGTCTTTCTTGGGTACGATCAGGATGTTAGAAACCCATTCTGATCCTTCATTCACTTCCTCTATTATACCATGTTCAAGCATCTTGTCTAGCTCCTGGTTTACAGCTTCTAACATGGGTTAAGGGACTCTCCTTAAACCTTGTGCTACAGGTGGAACTTTTTCATAGACTGTAACCTTATGGCTGTAACCTTTGATCTGACCTAGTCCTTTAAAAACTAGTGGGTACTCTTTAACAAGTTCGTTAAATCTCTCTGTCTGCTCTATTGCGTTCACTCTTTCTCCTGTATTAAGTATCTTTAATGCAAAGCTTGTTTTTCTACCCAGCAGTGCTTCTACATTTCCTTCGATCACATATATGTTATCTTTGACTACTTTGTCTTTCCACCTCATGTCTGCCTCAAAGTAACCTACACATTTAAGTGGAGTAGTTTGTGCATAGGCATAAACTCTCTTCTTGGTTGATTTCAGTTTTGTTCCAGCAGACATTGTTCTTTTATACAGATCCTCTCCTATGAAGTTTCTACCACTTCCTGTATCTATGACCACTTTCAGCCATTTCCCATTTACATTGACTGTCTCAGTACCTTCAGGGTCTACCGCATGGATAAACTCATCTGAATCTGAATCAAAAGCATCCTGTACTACTGCCCTCACTGGTTTACCTGACTTTGTCTTTTCTTTTTTTCCCCATTTCTGTTTTTACTTTTGTCGCTGTTCTTTTCTGGTTGTGCATTCTTTTTCTTCGTGAAACACATACGTGCATAATGTCCTGTTTTCTGACAGAAAAGGCATGTTGCTGTCTTGGCTCCACTATTTGATTCCTGATCATGTCGTTCTCCAGCGTGCCAAAGTCACATAATTTTGCCAGTTCTCTCAAAGCATTCACGAAAGCATCTACGGACTCATCAGGGCACTGAACTCTCTGCCTAAACTTGTGTCTCTCCAGAACTACATTTCTCCGTGGAGTAAAATATGCATCCAGAGCGGCAACAGTCTGCGCATATGTACCTTTGTCTCCCGGGAGATTTGCGAAAATCCTCTGCGTAGGCGCCCCTTTACAATGCAAGAGAGTAGCTCTCCTTACCAAATCTGGTGCATTAGTAGTTTCACTGGCAACTTCGAAAAAGCTGTAGGAGTCCTTCCACAGGTTATACTCTTTGCTCCAAGGTTCAGCGGGACCAGTTGAGCATAGCCGGGTCCTGGTGCAGCTTGTTGCTGTTCATCAGCCGACATAGTTCTCTCAAAAGTTGTTGTTCCTTGCTTCTGGGTTCTTGCAATCTGTCTCCTCGTCGCCAAATGGTGTGTTGTTTAAAATAAACAGTCCTTTAGTTCAGTTTTATGCTTACTTTATTAACACATGTTCTGTTCACATTCTGGCTGCCATGTCTGTCTCTTTCTCGTCTCTTTTTCTTGTACTCTCGCGATAGCTCAGTAACATTATACTACACGTGGCATCAGTGATTGTTAAGACAATTGTTAAGACTAATTGCATTTTCTGTTGTCTCTCCGAGCTGTGTTCCGGTACCAGTTCCAGCCCCACACATGATGTTCATCCGCTTCAGCTTCACTCAAGCTGCTTCCATCATTAGCTCCAGCCCCACCATATCCTGGCCACACCAGAGGGCAGTAACCCTCACTCTCCTCCAGTTGGCTGGGGTCGAAGTGCCGCTAACGACTTTCCTGCTTAGACTCAGGATCCTAGAGTGACTCTGTGTATTGGACTACTCAATGCCGATGTGCATATTTCACATTTTATTTGAACTATGACTCCATGACTTTAGTTTCATTCTTAGATTTATCATCTACGCCGCCCAAGGAGGTTGGGTCCCTTTTTG
Organism: Ancistrus triradiatus; assembly: GCA_025084515.1. Taxonomy (NCBI): domain Eukaryota; kingdom Metazoa; phylum Chordata; class Actinopteri; order Siluriformes; family Loricariidae; genus Ancistrus; species Ancistrus triradiatus. The sequence goes on from JAJAGP010002041.1 coordinate 17,103, forward strand.
AGTCTTGGTTCTCCCAAGGTTTCTTCTTCATAACACTTAGGGAGTTTTTCCTTGCCACTGTCGCCCTAGGCTTGCTCAATTTGGGATTGGACGTAGATATTAGGAGATAATCTAAACTTGTAAAGTTGCTTTGAGACAATGCTCCACAGTAAAAAGCGCTATATAAATAAATCTGACTTGACTTGACTTGTTTCACTTGCTACCTTCAGGTAAAATAATACAGGGTATATGTACACACACACTTACGAGACGGCACTATTACATTTTTGTAAGTGGCAAACGTATGTGAACCTTTGCTATCAGTATCTGGTCTGATGGCCTTGCGCAGCAATAACTGCAACTAAACATTTCTGGTAACTGTTTATCAGTCCTGCACACCAGCTTGGAGGACCTGTAACCCATTCCTCTGTACAGAATGGCTTCAGCTCTAGGATGTTGGTGGGTTTTCTCACATGAACTGCTTCCATAAGATTTTTTTGTTGGATCAAGATCAGGACTTTGACTTGGCCATTCCAAAACCTTAACTTTGATCTTTAACAATTTCTGGTAGAACGACTTGTGTACTTAGGTCCATTGCCTTGCTGCATGAGCCACATATTCTTGAGATTCAGTTCAATTAAAGATATCCTGACACATTAGCTTTATTATGTCAAATAATGTAATTACAGATTTAATCACGTTAAATTTACACTGTGTAGAAGGATTAAACAAATTACCTGTTGCCTGACACAGCAATACCTGAGGATGTATTAAACATATTAAATCGGTCACTTATTGGAGTAGAATGCACCAAAATCTCATGTTTTTCTATGATGTTCTCTTTAAATGCAGTTAAACAGTATTGTTTGTTTAATCAGATGCTTTTTTGAGACTGCTAAAGATTTTCACTGAATAAGCCATAGTGATATTTTGGTTACCATGGCAATTGGGTGAAGGGCCGATAGGAGGGAGACGATGCATCATAGCATTATATTTTCTTTCTACTGTAAATGATGGTCCAGTACAGGTTTCCAAGCATTAAGCCTCTAGTTTTAAACATTATGAAGTGACAAGCAAAGGCAGGTGTCCAGAACATGAATTTTCAGTAGTAATCTCAGATTTTGCCAAGTCCACCCTCTTCTTCATTTCATATAAAACCTATGAAAAGCATAATAATTATAAATATTGTGCCAGGAAGAATGGCCTAACATAAGGAACCCATTCTATTAAATAACAAAGAATGCTTTTTAAAATAAAAATTGTAACATGGTGCTCTTGAACACTAGAGGCCAGCAGAGGCGCACAGAGTAGCAGGCTTTTCCAGGAAAAAATGTACTGTGAAATTTGACAGTAAAACCATGAAGTGGCCAAATTACCATCAAAAATTCATAGTAGAACTGTGAACTTCATGGTCAAACTGTGAAAGTTCACATTAAAACTGTCAAGCAGTTCACTGTTTTACTATGAAAATTCACAGTACATGTTTCCTGGGATTGTCACTTTCAATAGGATAATGCACAATGTCACAAAGGTTGTATAGTCATGGATTGGTTCCAGTAAAATGACAGTGAGTTTTCCTCACTTCCCTGGCCTTCAGAATCCCTGGATCTTAATCCTAAAAGGTATCTCTGGGTAGAAGGGGCTGTTCAGACCATGTCAGTACCTCCATCTAATTTGTGACAATTGTGAGAAGCTGTCTTTTCTTTATGGGTCAATATTCATGCAGAATGATTAACATGTAGTGGAATCTCTGCCACAATGAATTGCTGCAGGTCTGAAGGCCAAAGGAGGTCCAACATGTGATCCATTCTATACTGATATTCAGTACATGTACAGATCTCCTGAATTTTTCCTTTATAATTTGTTGGTATAACTCATAATTCATTATTCCAAAATGACACTCCCACAACCATGTTTCAAAGATGGAATGTGTTTTTTTTATGGTGAGAATGGCGTGTTCTTTCTCAAGACATAATGCTTATATTTTATAGTTATATTTCAGTTTCCTCCCTCTACAACATGTTTTTCCAATAGCATTCAGGATTGTCTGTGTACCACAGGCAGCAATGTACTTATTGTGTTTTTCCTTCTGCCATGCACAACAGTGTTGCGTTCTTCTGGTGGACTCATGAACATCAGCCAATATAAGAGGCCGTTAGCAGATACCCTGGATTCATTTGTGACCTTGTAGACATGCCTCGCTCTTAGAGATATTTGTTGGTCAACTGAGTAAGAATGGTCTTGAATTTCCTCAGTTTGAACAGTCTGTTTGACTGTGGATTGCTGGGGTCCAAACTCTTTTTGAGTTTTGTAGCCTTTTCCATCATGAGCAGCATCAATAACTCTTTTCAGAGGACCATGATACACTACGAGAAACGTGTTGCGAAGCTCAGATTTGATAGATCAATGTTCTTTAAATACAACAGGGCACCTACTCACACTTGATTGTCATGCAACTGATCGAAAACACCTAATTTCATTTTCAAATTAACTGCCAATTCTAGTGGCTTACAAACATTCAAGCACCACTGTGTTCTGTTAGTCTTTAAGAAAAGTCTCAAAGATTAGACATTTTTTATACTAACCTGTGTAGCTTTGTTATAGGACAGCAACAGAATTAGCAATTAAGCAGCAACTCCACAAGGCAGCATTTACCAGCTCATTGTTGTCATTCCCAGGCCTGTGTGGCTGAGAGGGGAGGAAGCTTGACGTCACGGACGGCAGCAGGATAAGAGGAGGCGCTCGGGGCGCAACAATGGCCTCCTCCAGCGGCGGCGAGTGAAACTGCACTTGTGTATGCAGCAAATGTGCAGTTACCGTCTGGATTATAGCTTTCTTATTTGAACTCGTTCATCTACAGATTAGTTTTTTTACACGACCAGAAGGTAAGTGTACTTTTAAAGCTTGTCTAAATACACAAGCTGTAGGACAGATACTTGCATTAGCTATATATGAATGAGTGACATTTCAATTACAATTGCTTTTAGATTTTATAGCAGAATCACAGAGCTGTGTGTAATTTATTACTTGAGTTAACTTTTTCTTTACAACATTATGTAAATTTCTATATAAAATATAAATAACTTTCGAAGCATCTAATGAATATGCTCCTGCTGTTATCAACCTGCAACTCCCTCTACAGAACAAGTGGTGATTTACTGTTTAACACACATAAAACTGCCACTGATCTCATTTAATTCAATACATTTTTTCTTGCCTTCTTTTTTTTAGCTGATTTAGCATTTTCTATGAACCAATACCTTGTTTAGCTCTCCAATTTATAAAGAATGTGTAATAGATAAAAACATTGAAGTTCTATTAATTGTGTAACATGATTCCTGTCACATTGAATTCAGACAAAGTCAAAGAGGCAACACCAAAATAGTAGCTTTTTCCATGGGAACTGTGTGATAAATGCATATCTTATTGCTCTTGTGTAAAGGGTTTTTGGCTTGATTTAAGAGAATTTTCCTCCACTTTAAGTATTCCTGTAAAGGCCACGTTGAAAGAATGTTTTAAACTTTATTACACTATAAGACCCTGGCAGTAGATGGAAAAGACATGTTCTTAAAGAAACATAAAATTGTGAGAATCAGACAGCATACGAGAAATAACTTGACAAACTGATTTTCATATGTTTGAAATATTTCTACATATAAGGAAACCAGAATGTACAACAGATTACATGTGAGAATCAATTGTACACTATAGGTTCTGTATGTAGAGTATGTATTAATAAATATGCAATATGTAATTTAGATAATTTATTCAAAAGTTTGTGGACACCCAAAAATTATATCCAAGAACATGAATATTAATATGGAGTTTGTTTTCCCTATGCTGCTACAGCAGCCGTCTCTCTTCACAAGATTTTAGAACTTGACTGAGGTTCTGCACTGATGTTGAACAACAAGCTCTGGTACACTGTTGGCATTCCAATTCATCTCCATGTGTCTAAAGGAGGTGCTCTGTGTAAGCCAATCAAATTCTCCATAACGTAGTCAGACAATATCTTCATGGTCTTTAAAGGACAGAAAATTGATCAACTGACTTGTTGAAGGAGAAAACTATGAAAGTGTCATCTTGAGAATCACTGAGGTTTTCTGTACGACCCATTGTAGTGCCACCATTTTGTCTGTGGAGAGTCCACGCCCATTTATATCTTATGGCATATCACAATTTAGAAGGTTTATATATATATATATATATAAAATATATATACTATAAAAAAAATATATATATATACACTTTTGACCATACGGTGTATTTGCATATTGCATACATAAATGCATAGATTTTAATATTTAGAAATATATTTTCTAAAGTCTTCTGTCATATCTATGTAGGCAATATATAAATACACCATATAGCAGAAAAGGAATGTTAATATCTTCCAAGACTCTTAACCATACTATAACTTATTGTTAAGAGTCTTTGATGATATTAACATTTCTTTTTGTGGTTGTGGTGCGGTTTTATTAAATTTTGATTAAATTGCTCTTGATTAAATGTATGGTCTTAATGTAGACTGCAGCAAAGAGGTAAATGCACAAACTTACGCACTTCTGACCACTTTCTGTGACATACAATTATACATGGGGAGATGTACGGTGCTGCAAAATGCTGCAAGTAACCACCGACTCTCTGTGAACTTTTTGCTGACTTTTGAGAATGAAACAGTCAAACAAGACTGGAGGGTAAGCCTGTATGGATGCAGCCCAGAGAGTGAGAGCCTCTACTGAAGTCAAGCATTATGCTTGAATAACAAATAGGGTAGTGTCTGAATTTGAAAAAAAAGCATAAACATATGACAATAATCCATGTTAAACTGCATATATTTATATAGACTTTACTGCACGATATTTTCTGAAGGCAATTATCATGCCACATCTGGTGCAAGGAAATTTCAGCACTCCAGCCACAAACTCCTAGTGTAGAAACCCATCAATGGGCATGACCAGGGGCACAGAAAAAGAGGGGAGAATCATGGCACATGATCGAGCACAAGCCTTCCTCCACCTGTGCACCAGCTGTGTGAAAGTGCCTCTCATTCAAGCATGATCTGAGAAATGACAATGGCATTATTTTATTTGATGATAGTCGTTTAATGAAGCCTGTCTAATTTTAACCAGATGTGTTTATTTATCAAGTACTAAAATTGTAGTGTACAGTGGAAATGTAGTAATCTAGCACCAAGTAACTATTAATAACTAATGTATCTTGAGCCTTAAAGTGAAACTAGATTGGCTGTACATTAAAACATGATGTCCAGCTAGAGATTTTTACTAGAGGCTGCATGGAGGTGAATTTAGACGTCTTACGAGGAGCCAGGTCTTTCAGGTTTTGTCCCCTACATAAAGTACTTGCCATCAAATCTTCATTCAGTGACAGAATTTAAAATGGTTTGATATGTCATTTTTAAATAAAGGTTGTTGGTAGGAATTTGACAGTTATTCTTTAATCCCATGTAACGTTACTTTTAATAAAAAAGCTTTAAGACTTTGAACCCACACTTTATTTACATGGATGTAAATCTAGGAATGCAGTTAATTTAATGCAACTCTTTATTGCATTACCAGGACATTCCTAGCCAGGCCTTGTAGTTCATCAGCAGCCATTCAGTGATTTTAAGAGTCAAAACAACCTCTTAAATGTAAATGTACATACATACTGTATAAACTACTTGAATGAATAACAACTTTTCCATTTTTGCAATGAAAAAAGTTTGCACAAATTTAGAGTAATGAAAGGTAAAGTAAAATCTGCTCAAATGTAATGCAATGTTATTCAATTCAATGTTATTACAAATCATAATCAGCATAATTTGAGGGAAAAGTTGAATCTATCATGTTTGGCAGAAATGGAAGGTGAATACAGAAAGCTGATTCAAAGATGTTTTTATATAAACCAAGCAGAGGCACAAAAGGGCTGAGTAATATTAGAGTTAAAAACAGTTCAGAGTTTAAAAAAGCCATAGTGACAGTATATCCAGACAGAGAATCAAACTCCTAGTCTGTGAAATGAAGCAGCGGTCATAAACAAAGTCAGTACCCAAAGTGAAGGAAAATCACTTAGAATCTAGTTCCTGCCAGTAAGGGACACGGTGGCTTACTGGTTAAGGTAGTGGACTATAGAAGGTCAGGGTTCAAATCCCACCTCTGACAAAAGCAAGGCCCTTGTCTTGGATTGTAAGATTAATCAGTTGCTCTGGATAAGGGCGTCTGCTAAATGACACAAATGTGAATGAAACTTTGCAAACCAGTGAGTGCAAAAGAGCTGTTTAAATGCCCATGATAGTGATATTGAGTTGATACCAATGTGCATGATCAGTGAACAGGTGAACTGGATTGAGTGAATGATGTGGCATAATGTCTGTGACGTTAACCCTGACACTGATGTGGTGGTGTGCATCTGTATGGTAAGTGAAATTGACATTGAGTGTAGTACCAAAGAGGTCTAAATAAATAAAGTGATCTGTGCGTGTATATATAGCATGATATTGAGAAGGTTTCCATGTAATGCTGTTCTGTGTCTGTATTTGAGAAAATCTCGAAGCTTAGGGTTAAGTAGGGGGACTTCTGAGAATGCTGATGCACCAAAGTAAAGGTGCAATACTACAACTTGCACTGAGATGAGGCTACTGTCATGTTGAGCTTTCAGCTTGTAGCTACAAAGTTCATGGTGTGGTAGCCTACTCCAGGGTTCAAATCCCACCTCTGCCAAGCTGGTCACTGTTGGGTCCTTGAGCAAGACCCTTAACCCACAATTGCTTAGATTGTAAGACTGTACCAATTGTAAGTCGCTCTGGATAAGGGCGTCTGCTAAATGCTGTAAATGTAAATGGTGTCTACAGTAAAAGTTTCTACATTGTGTTCCTTGGTGTCACCGCAAAGCTGTTAGGTTTTTTTAAAAGGTTGACACTGTGCAAGACTTATGTCAGATTGTTTGCTTTTGCCTTCTCTGGGCCTCTAATTACACTACAGACGTCATCTCAAGACACCACATGTCTCAAAATGGTGGACATGACAGAATTGATTTCTTCTAACCAAATTTCAGTGTTTAAGCATTATTTGATTCAAATTGGCACTCAAAGTGCTGCTTATCTGTGGTTCATGTGGAAGTAGAAATGCAGCTGCTGAAACCTCGGATACTATATTTATAACCTTAAAGGGGTTTAACCATCTTGGGTTTTAGGAATAAACTAAGCAGTTTCAGTGGATGTGACATGGTCTGAGATGCACATTATATCAGCTTTGCATTGATTCATTAGTGCTTTATAGTTTACATATGTGAATTTATGCTGGAAATCACCACCTTCCCTTGAAAAACAATATATCTGTTGTATATACATTAATATTTGAATCATTCTACTAACATAATGCCAAAAGAATGTTAAATTGGTCTACATTTTCTGACAAGAAGTTTTCCTTCAACAGCTTAAAGTAACTGAGGTATTTTTAATAGAATCAAATAAGTTAAGACTGAAATACGCAGTTAAGTTCACAGAAATGACTTGCCAGCACACAAGGACATAACATGTTTATTTCCATGTTGTACTAACCAGCCCCAACATGCATTTTTATTTTCCTTGGCTTGTAGACTTCAGCTTGTAGACTTCAATGCAATGCACTAAAATCAAAGAAAACAACAACAACAAAAAAAGAGAACATGCGGTCTTATGGTAGCTGCAAAAACCTCTCTTTACAAGGCAAAATAAAATGGAGCTTTTTAGAAACTGAAAAAAACACATTCAGCAAAATTACAGGGGTCCTTTTTCCATGAGAAAGGCGTCAGCACAGAACATGCTTATATATATTGGATGCTTTGATACATAACAGACTCTAAACAAAGAAATACTGTCCATGAGTTGAGCTTACAAAAAACCTGGAAATTATAACTGTCTACAAGAACAAGTGCATCTTTGTAATTTCCAGGTTAGGTAGAATGTCTAATAACTATGATCAGTTGTGTACAAATCTGACAAATTGTCCAGTTTAATCTGTCAGTGCCTTGTGGGGTGGCAACTTGGCACATATGCTTGGAACTTCTCTTCTAAATTTATTTGCTTAACTGTATATATATTTAATTTCCAATTTGAGGTATTCCCATGTTGTCCCATCCACTGGCCATTTAAAGAGGTATGCCTATGATAAGTGTAGCTTTTAATACGTATATAGTTACTGATTGCAGCCCATCTTTTGCACATACGCAATGCATCTTCCCCCTATAAAATGCCACTGATCAAACGTTAAACAATTTAAAGACATTGTTTTAAACTACTAGGGCTGATATTTTGACTGAATTGTAAAATAGAATACATTTAAATTTTAGATTGTGGAGGTGAAAAGCTAAGTAGATATGAGAGCAGTCTACAATTTTAACTTACTTCCACAAAAGGTTTAAAGAGTATTCTAAGTGATAATTACTGAAAGTCTCATTTGTTTTTGTTTTTTTAAATTATTATTATTAGCAGTCTTACTGCTATCATCACTGTCAGTGGTGCAATTACTAGTAAAGGAAAAGTCATTCAGTTGCTCTCTCAGACTTGACTGGCAAATTGACATTCTGGGTTAAACATGTGTTGAAAGCTCTATTCGTGCACTTTTTACGTAAATACAGTTTGGTTTTTTTATTATCTATTGCTCTACAGTAGGAACCCCCTGTGTTGTAGTCAGGGTGTAGAAAGTCATTAGTTAATTACAATTAAAATCTCACTCACCGAAGCAGTATGAATAGATGGCGTGTGAACATTCATTCATTCATTCATTCATTCATTCTCTTATCTTCTTAATCCTGGTCAGGTCACGGAAAAGCCAGTGACTAGCCAGCGACACAGGACACAGGCTGGAACAACCCTAGACAGGGAGCCAATCCCCAGCCCAACATATATATACACAGTTTCTATCCATTTCTTTTTCAGAGACCTATAAAGTGACAATTTTAAAGATGCTAGTACTGCAGTTACTGTCAGTGCTGCTACTCCTCTCCTACATACAATCCACAGATGATACTCGAGCAGGTATGCATTTTTTGGTCAGTTTGACATGTTTGTTAGTTACAACAAGAGTTTCTAGATAAGCACTCATACAATCATACACTGACGAATCTGAATTTCCACAGGTTGCAGCACAGCTGTGAATGATCTTGTGTACATCATTGATGGTTCATGGAGTGTGGGCAATAAGGACTTTGATACAGCCAAGCGCTGGCTGGTCAATATAACCAGTGGCTTTGATCTCAGCCCCAATTACTCACAGGTGGCTGTGGTACAGTACAGTGATACTCCACGGTTGGAGATACCACTGGGCTCCCACCACAGTGCCCAAGAGTTAATCAAAGCAATTCAGTCCATCCAATACATGGGAGGCAACACCCAGACAGGTCGTGCCATCACATTTGCAGTCAGTTACGTATTTGCATCCTCTAAGCGTGGTGATGCAGTAAAGAATCGCATTGCTGTGGTGGTGACTGATGGAAAGTCTCAAGATGATGTAGTGGATGCAAGTATGGAGGCTCGGGCACAGGGAATCATCGTGTTTGCTGTGGGAGTGGGTTCAGAGATTGCAACCTCAGAACTAATTGCCATTGCTAATCAACCGTCCAGCCAATACGTGCTTTATGCGGAGGATTACACCACCATTGATCGCATTCAAGACTCTATGGAACAGAAGCTCTGTGAAGGTGAGGCTCTATAAATAGATAGCTGACTCTACAAATAAATACATCTTTTATGACAGTTGCATAGAAGGTGTCAGTGTGTGTAAGGAAGATGTTTTCAATTTTTCAATTTGACTCGTTCTTGCTCTGTCACTTAAATTTACAGGTTAATCTCCCAAATTGACTCAAACATGCAAAAGAACAATGTTTCTGTCACGTGGGAGTGCCCTTCACATTGTCCAGCTGCTTCCTCTCAGGGCGACACCTGGGGGGTTGGACGTCCTCTAGAGGGGGTGAGGCGCTCTGGACGTCCTCAGGGAGAGCCTCTCAGGAACAAACAACCTCTGGGCAGGCCTCTCGGGGGCAAACGGCCTCTGGGCAGGCCTCTCGGGGACAAACGGTCTCTGGGCAGGACTCTCGGGGGCAAACGGCCTCTGGGCAGGCCTCTTGGGGACAAACGGCCTCTGGGCGCAGGCACGGGTGCTGACGTCCACAGCACAGGCACGGGTGCTGACATCTTCGGCGCAAATGTCCGTGTCAGAGCAAATGTCCGTAGTGCAGGGGTTGGCACAACTCGTTCTGATAATAAACTGTGAGTCACATCTCGTTCAGGTATGGAACTAGGCAGCGCGTCGTGATCAGATATCGAGCTAAGGTATGGAAATATTTGGCGATGCTAACAGCTTAGATACGGAGCTAAGTGGTGTGGTGTACCTTAATACGGAGTTAGGTGATGCACCTTGTTCAGGTACAGAATGAAGAGATGCAGCTTGCTTGGATATGGAAACAAACGGCACTTCAAACTCGAATATGAAGCTAACAAGATCAGGTACGGAGCTACGGGGCGCTACGAACTCAGATACGGAACTAAGTAGTGCATCTGACTCAGGTATGGTGCCAAGTTGTGCAACAGCGGCGCATTGGATCTCTGTACTGAGCTAATGTGCTCAGATATGGAGCTAATGAATTCAAGTACAGAGCTTACGTGCTCAGGTACAAAACTAAAGGGTGCAGTGTGCATGAATATGGAGCTATACAACGATAACAGTGCATCTACAGAGCTAAGAGGCGTGACGTGCATGAAAACAGAGCCAGGCGGCACAAATGGTTCAAATACGAATCTAACGAATTCCAGTATGGAGCTAACATGCTCATGTACAAAACTAAGGAGGGCGGCGGATTCAGGCATGGAACCAAGTGGTGCATCAGACCTCTGTACTGAGCTGACATGTTCAGGTACGAAGCTATGGTGTGCCAACGGCTCATCTACGGAGTGAAGGGGCATGGCATGCTCAGATACATAGCTAGCGTGCTCAGGCACTGAGCCACGGAGCGCTAATGGGTCATCTACGGAGCTAAGAGGCATGGCATACTCAGATACAGAGCTAACGTGCTCAGGTACTGGAGTATGGGTTGCTAACGGCTCAGGTACTGAGCTATTAGGCATTAACAGTACATCTACTGAGCTAAGAGGCATGGCGTGCTCAGATACGGAGCTAGCACACTCAGGTACTGGGCTATGGGGTGCTAGCGGCTCAGGTACTGAGCCAAGGGGTGTTAACGGCTCATCTATGGAGCTAAGGGGCACGGTGTGCTCAGATACGGAGCCAATGTGACCAGGTACTGCTCTACTGGGTGCTAGCTTGTACCTGGCCAACCCCTTCCTACAGCTAATGAACTGGGAATCCAGTAGCTTACGGGCGAACATGGGATCTCGTGGGTGGCTGGTGGACATCTGCCTTGAGCTAGCTGGTGTAGACTTGATGTCTAAAAAATCCTGTGAGGTCTCAAAACAAAACTCTAACTTTTCAAAAAATTGCCCCACGGTCCCAGCCTTGAGCATTGGTCAAACATTAGTGGCCCAGCATAAAGCCCTACCAGTGAGGCACAAAAGAACAAATGAACATATCCTGAGACAAAGGGGTACAACTTAAAATAATGGGTACATTGACCAACAAATTGCCGACAATAGGCAGGATTACCATCAAACTGGTAATCGGGTAGATACGGGATGGCTAGGGGACCTGCCATCTACATGTTTAAGTCGATGTGTTCTGTCACGCGGGGAGTTTACAGGAGGAATGGAGACGAGCGCAGGTCAGCCAATATATAAATAAATGTGTTTATTAAACAACATAAATATGAACATAAACCAAACTAAATAACCTAAACGTGGCACTCGACACGATGAGGGCTTATGGGAAAAAAAAAAAATCATAGGTACACTTCAACTATGAGAGACAAAATGAGGAAAAAAAATCCAGAAAATCACATTGTAGGATTTTTAAAGAATTTAATTGTGAATTATGGTGGAAAATAAGTATTTGGTCAATAACAAAAGTTCAACTCAATACTTTGTAACATAACTTTTGTTGGCAATGACAGAGATCAAACGTTTCCTGTAAGTCTTCACCAGGTTTGCACACACTGTAGCTGGTATTTTGGCCCATTCCTCCATGCAGCTCTCCTCTAGAGCAGTGATGTTCTGGGGCAACACGGACTTTCAACTCCCTCCACAAATTTTCTATGGGGTTGAGGCCTGGAGACTGGCTAGGCCACTCCAGGGCCTTTAAATTCTTTTTACGGAGCCACTCTTTTGTTGCCCAAGCAGTGTGTTTGGGATCATTGTCATGCTGGAAGACCCAGCCACGTTCCATCTTCAATGCTCTCACTGATGGAAGGCTTAAAATCTCACGATACAAGGCCCGGTTCATTCTTCCCTTAACATCAGCCATCCTGTCCCTTTTGCATAAAAACATCCCCAAAGCATGAGGTTTCCGTCCCCATGCTTCACAGTAGGTATGGTGCAATTCAGAATTCTTCTTCCTCCAAACACGGCGAATGGAGTTTTTTCCAAAAAGTTCTATTTTGGTTTCATCTGACCACATGATATTCTCCCAATCCTCGTCTGGATCATCCATATGCTCTCTGCCAAACTTCATACGGGCCTGGACATGTAGGAAAACTGGCTTAACAGGGGGATCGCCTGGCCCTGCAGGATCCGAGTCCCTCTCAGCGTATGTTACTGAGGTAGCCTTGGTACTTGGTCCCAGCTCTCTGAAGGCATTCATCAGGCCCCTCTGTGTAAGTTTCGGGATTTTTTGCTCACCCGTTCTCATGATCTTTTGACCCCACTGGGATGAGATCTTGTATGGAGCCCCGATCGGGAGATTATCAATAGCCTTGTATGTCCTTAACAATTGCGCCAACAGTTTTTGATTTATTCACACCAACCGCTTGCCCGTATTGTAGATCGTTCACTCTTCCCAGCAGTGCAGGCCTACAATTTTTCTTCCTTGTGTCCTTCGACAGCTCTTTGGTCTTGGCCCATGTTGGAGTTTGGAGTCTGACTGTTTGAGTCCGTGGACAGGTTTCTATTGTACAGATTGAGGTCAAACAGTTGCATCAATACAGGTAACGATTGAGGACAGAAGAGCTTCTTAAAGAAGAAGTTATAGTTCTGTGATTGGCCAGAATCTTGCTTCCTCATTTACAATTAATTCTTTAAAAATCCTACAATGGATTTCCTGATTTATTTTCCTCATTTTGTGTCTCTCATAGTTGAAGTGTACCTGTGATGCAATTACAGACCTTCTCAATCTTTCTAGGACAACTTCTTTCTAAGTAGGAACAACTTGCCACATCAGTGGCTCACTAAATACTTTTTTTGCCCCACTGTGGTTGTGTGTGTGTGTGTATGTATATATTATATATATATATATATATATATATCTATATATATACAGTGCCTTGCAAAAGTATTCGGCCCCCTTGAACTTTTCAACCTTTTGCCACATTTCAGGCTTTAAACATAAAGATATGAAATTGTAATTTTTTGTGAAGAATCAACAACAAGTGGGACACAATCGCGAAGTGGAACGAAATTTATTGGATATTTTAAACATTTTTTAGAAATAAAAAACTGAAAAGTCTTTTGCTGCGATTGCAAGTCGCTTGGGGTATGTCTCTATCAGTTTTGCACATCGAGAGAATGAAATTTTTGCCCATTCTTCCTTGCAGAACGGCTCGAGCTCAGTGAGGTTGGGTGGAGAGCCTTTGGGAACAGCAGTTTTCAGCTCTTTCCTCAGATTCCCGATTGGATTCAGGTCTGGACTTTGACTTGGCCATTCTAACACCTGAATATGTTTATTTGTGAACCACTCCATTGTAGATTTTGCTTTATGTTTTGGATCATTGTCTTGTTGGAAGATAAATCTCCATCCCAGTCTCAGGTCTTTTGCAGATTCCAACAGGTTTTCTTCCAGAATGGTCTTGTATTTGGCTCCATCCATCTTCCCATCAATTTTAACCATCTTCCCTGTCCCTGCTGAAGAAAAGCAGGCCCAAAGCATGATGCAGCCACCACAATGTTTGACAGAGGGGATGGTGGGTTCAGGGTGATGAGCTGTGTTGATTTTATTCCAAACATAACGTTTTGCATTGTGGCCAAAAAGTTCGTCTGACCAGAGCACCTTCTTCCACATGTTTGGTGTGTCTCCCAAGTGGCTTGTGGCAAACTCTTTATATCTTTGAGAAATGTCTTTCTTCTTGCCACTCTTCCATAAAGGCCAGATTTGTGCAGTGTACGACTGATTGTTGTCCTATGGACAGAGTCTCCCACCTCAGCTGTAGATCTTTGCAGTTCATCCAGAGTGATCATGGGCCTGTTGTTTGTGCTGGAAGTTTAGAGGGACAGCCGGGTCTTGGTAGATTTGCAGTAGTCTGATACTCCTTCCATTTCAATATGATTGCTTGCACAGTGCTCCTTGAGATGTTTAAAGCTTGGGAAACCTTTTTGTATCCAAATCTGGCTTTAAACTTCTCCACAACAGTATCTCAGACCTGCCTGGTGTATTCCTTGGTCTTCATGATGCTCTCTGCGCTTTACACAGAACTCTGAGACTATCACAGAGCATGCGCATTTATACGGAGACTTGATTACACACAGGTGGATTCTATTTATCATCATCAATCATTTAGGTCAACATTAGATCATTCAGAGATCCTCACTGAATTCTGGAGTGAGTTTGCTTCCCTGATGTAAAGGGGCCCAATAATTTTTGCAATGCTCGACTTTTCAGTTTTTTATTTCTAAAAAAAAGTTTAAATATCAATAAATTTCGTTCCACTTCACGATTGTGTTCCCCACTTGGTTGTTGAATTCTTCACAAATAATTGCAATTTCATATCTTTATGTTTGAAGCCTGAAATGTGGCAAAAGGTTGAAAAGTTCAAGGGGGCGAATACTTTTGCAAGGCACTGTATATATGCACACAGTGGGGCAAAAAATTATTTAGTCAGCCACTGATTGTGCAAGTTGTCCTACTTATATATGTATATATATGTATGTATGTATGTGTATATATACCGTATTTTTCGGACCATAAAGTTCCCAGATTGTAAGACGCAATATCAACGATCGGCTGCTAACGGATCTATTTTCATACATAAAGCGCACCGGGATATAAGGCGCATTAAATGAAACAAAATTATTAAGTCAAACTTTATTCAACTCTTTCACAATAACTCTCAACATTGTTTTCAGTTTATTCCTCTACCCCAAATACATCAAGTTCTTCATCTTCAGTGTCTGAGTTTAACAGTTGGGTGATTTCGGCATCAAGCATGCTCGGATCTCTCTCATTATTATCCGAGTCAGTCTCGTTGCTGTTACTTAGCTGTTCAGCTGCTCTATTTCCATATTGTACTGCGTGACTGATAGCGTTGAGTTTGAAATCCGCTTCATAAGCATGTCTCTTTAACAGGTGAGATTTTTTGAGGCAGCGGGTATAGAAAATAAATGAATGAATGCACACACTTTAATGTTGAAGCACAGATCATATTACTCCGCGAATTTCCTGATTACGGTGGCCGTAAGCTTAAAATCGGTTCTAGGTCAGAAAGCACAACCAGAATTAATTCATACATTAGGCACACCGCGTTTTAAGGCGCACTGTCGATTTTTCAGAAAGTTAAAGGATTTTAAGTGCGCCTTATGGTCAGAAAAATACGGTATATAAATTCTGACTATCATATTCAAAAACCTATGAAATTTGAGCTGTATCAAGAAATGCATGGCAAAATTATTTACAATTTTCTCTTTGCAGGGTGAGATGCATGAATCATTGTTTTGTTATTTCAATTCCTTGCAATACAGTGTGTGCAGAATTATTAGGCAAGTTGTATTTGAGAGGATTCTTTTTATTATTGAACAGCAACTATGTTCTCAATAAACCCAAAACACTTATAAATATCAAAGCTTAACATTTTTGGAAGTTGGAGTGGGTTTTGTTTAGATTTGGCTATCTTAGGAGGATATCTGTTTGTGCAGGTAACTATTACTATGCAGAATTATTAGGCAACTTAATAAAAACCAAATATATACCCATCTCACTTGTCTATTTTCACCAGGTAAACAAATACAACAACACAAAATTTAGAAATAAACATTTCTGACAATCAAAAACAAAACCAAAAACAAATCAGTGACCAATATAGCCACCTTTCTTTACGATGACACTCAAAAACCTTCCATCCATAGATCCTGTCAGTTGCTTGATCTGTTTACGATCAACATTGTGTGCAGCAGCCACCACAGCCTCCCAGACACTGTTCAGAGAGGTGTACTGTTTTCCCTCCCTGTAGATCTCACATTTCATGAGGGACCACATTTTGTCTTTGGGGTTCAGATCAGGTGAACAAGGGGGCCATGCCATTATTATTTTTTCTTCTTTTAGACCTTTACTGGCCAGCCATGCTGTGGAGTATTTGGATGCATGTGATGGAGCTTTGTCCTGCATACAAATCATGTTTTTCTTGAATGATACCGACTTCTTCCTGTACCACTGCTTAAAGAAGGTGTCTTCCAGAAACTGGCAGCAGGTCTGGGAGTTGAGCTTCACTCCATTCTCAACCCGAAAAGGTCCCACAAGTTCATCTTTGATGATACCAGCCCATACCAGTACCCCACCTCCACCTTGCTGGCGTCTGAGTCGGAGTGGAGCTCTCTGCCCTTTACTGATCCAGCCTCGGGCCCATCCATCTGGCCCATCAAGAGTCACTTTCATTTCATCAGTCCATAAAACCTTAGAAAAATCAGTCTTAAGATATTTCTTGGCCCAGTCTTGACGTTTTATCTTATGTTTCTTGTTCAAAGGTGGTCATTTTTCAGCCTTCCTTACCCTGCCGATGTCCCTGAGTATCGCACACCTTGTGCTTTTTGATACTCCAGTAACGTTGCAGCTCTGAAATATGGCAAAACTGGTGGCAAATGGCATCTTGGCAGCTTCACGCTTGATTTTCCTCAAATCATGGGCAGTTATTCTGCGCCTTTTTTTTTCAACACGCTTCTTGCGACCCTGTTGGCTATTTGCAGTGAAACGCTTGATTGTTCGGTGATCACGACTGCTGCATCCCTCTGCAAGACATCTTACAATTTTTGACTTTTCAGAGTCTGTCAAATCTCTCTTCTGACGCATTCTGCCAAAGGAAAGGAAGTTGCCTAATAATTAAGCATACCTAATGTAGGGTGTTGATGTCATTGGACCACACCCCTTCTCATTACAGAAATGCACATCACCTGATTTACTTAACCCTAGAATACTAATGTTAAAGTTAGTAACACCATCACTAACGTTCGGTATATTTTACCCAGTATAAAATTCCAGATAAAATATAGTTTTCATCAATTTATTTTAAAAGTACAACACTGTATGACAAGATTTGGATCCCTTTTTTAATTTTACAACATACAACATCACATAAAATAAAAAAAAGGTACCATGGATGACCCTATAAACAAGCAGAAAAATTATTGGAAAATCAGGTAATCCTTAACAGGTAATGTCCTAACAAAAAAAATAATGCTGCTGGGAACTTGGTCTTTGGTCCACCCATTCCTGGGACATGTGAGCCCTGTCTGGTAAAGGCACAGTCTTCCTGCATCACTGATAACTGTGGGAGAGATAAACAAAAAAAGGCATTTTTTGAGAAGGGGAAAAATGACCAAATTCTTTTGATTATATGAATTTTCTTGGAAATTACCATTAAGTGATATTTATTCATTTCCATTATACTAAATAAGGATTATA
The DNA here is from genome assembly GCA_025084515.1 of Ancistrus triradiatus. Classification (NCBI taxonomy): domain Eukaryota; kingdom Metazoa; phylum Chordata; class Actinopteri; order Siluriformes; family Loricariidae; genus Ancistrus; species Ancistrus triradiatus. The sequence continues at coordinate 34,829 of JAJAGP010002041.1, forward strand.
TGCAAATTCTGGGAAAACTCTAACTTACCTTATGCTGACGGGACAGACTTGAAGAGGGGAGCCTCTGCTCTGGCCATGGCTTGATGAGTGCCATTGCCAAAGCCTGCATATACTGCCTCCTCTTCATTGGTGTGTCACCTCTCTTCAAGGCATTCTCCTTGGGAATGATCCATGAGTTAGGATAGCTTGAGGTGGAAAGTAGGATGGGCGGTAGAGGTAGAGGCAATAGGTCCTGGGGTGGCCATTTGTCTGGTGGTAGGGCTACCACAATCACAGTGTCGTATTTTCTTTCTCTTATGACTTGAAGTGCTAGGCTCAGTGCCATCACTATCATCCTCATCATCATCATCAATTGGTTCTTGTATGTAGTCTTTGTCACTGTTACTGTCATACATCACTTCTGCTTCCACATGATCAACATCTTCATCACTGCTTTCCCTGAACAGAAGCTCTTGTATTTCCTTCTCAATCAGGTATTTCAATGATTTTCTGGACATTTTTTCCAATCTCTGAGTGCTACACCTTCACTTGTAGCTAGCTAGCTAAAAGCTTAGCTTTAGTAGAAAAAAGAAATCTCTGTAGCTAACAACTGCAGATGTAAATTAACATTAGCTACATGTTACTCACTTGTTAGCATGCCATAGTAAAAACGCCTGTTACAGAATGACAGCTGTCGATGAAATGGGGCAGAGAATGTGGCCGGCCTGAATGTTGTTTCTCTTGAAAAGTGCAAAGAGCGCCAGATTTAAAACACACAAACACTAACATCGGGTAAATTCCACCCATAAAATATGTTACTCTCTATGTTACTTACTGCTTCTTGAAAAAACCATAGATGGGAGGACAGAAACAACCATACCATTAATGACATCAATGAGCGCCCTGAAGCTACCCAAAGTTCCATGCAACTCAGACAGCAGCAACATATTGAAACTCACATAACAAAAATTGTGTGGGTGAAAATCACCCGCCGTTAGTGTTCTAGGGTTAATTGGTAGTTGGCTTTCAAGTCTATACAGCTTGGAGTAGGACAACATGTATAAAAATGATGATGTGATCAAAATACTCATTTGCCTAATAATTCTGCACACAGTGTATATCAAAAATCCTTTTGTATTATAAATCAGCAAAATCATAGCAAATCTGACCAAAATCAAATGAAACGTATATGGGGAGTATGCTAAAATGCAAGACTTGCAAGTCTTCAAATAAACAAAATCCAATAAATAAATAATTAACTTCCTGTTTGTGGGATAAAATGTAAATGAATAGTCCCATGGAGCCCCACCTGCCTAACAAATTGAGCATATGTAGATGCAACTACAATATATGCCAAGCACAAAACTCAATATCATTTGGGAGTGCTATTGAGTCCGTTTTCCAAAAAGTGAAAATCTTCATTGCCCAGTGTGTTAATCCTTATAGAAGCAAAAGGCCTCACCTCCAATGCCCTAAAAAGCCAATTTCAGTTACAAACTTTTCAGTTATGTTGTATCATCACTAGGCTGCACATTAGGAAGACTATATTGAAATAACTTTTCAATTGTTTTTGGGAAACTAGGATTTATATGACTATTTAAAGTAGATTGAAGTGTGAGTTCATGTGATGAAATAGATTCTTCAATCTTCTTCTTCTTCTTCTTCTTCTTCTTCGGCTTCTCCCTTTATCAGGGGTCACCACAGCGAGTTTAAACGTTTCCACCTCACCCTGTCCATCCACGTCCTCTAACTCTGACCCCAACTCCCTGGCATATCTTCATTTACCACAACCAAATAAACTCCTCATTGGTCTTCCTCTCTCCGTCTCTTGCCTGGCAGCTCCATCGCCAACATCCTCCTACCAATATATCCACTATCCCTCCTCTGCACATGTCCAAACCATCTCAGTCTTCCCTCTCGAATTTTGTCTCCCAATTTTTCCAAAACCTGTGCTGTCCCTCTGATGATCTCATTCCTAAGTCTGTCCACCCTAGACACTCCTAAAGAGAACCTCAACGTCATAAGTTCTGCCACCTCCAGTTCTGCTTCCTGTCTCTTTGTCAGTGCCACTGTCTCTAACCCATACAAGGCTGGTCTCACTACTCTCTTATAAATCTTTCCTTTCACTTTTGCTGCGACCCTTTTGTCACACAGCACTCCTGACACTCTTCTCCACCCACTCCATCCTGCCTGTACTCTCTTCTTTACCTCCTTTCCACACTCCCCATTTCCTTAGACAGTTGATCCCAAGTACCTGAACTCCTGGACTTCTGGACTCCGTGACCAATGATCCCTGTAGCCTGACTGTTCCACCTGCCTCCCTTTCATTTACACACATGTATTCTGTCTTACTACAGTTGACTTTCATTCCTCTCCTTTCCAGATTATACCTCCACCTCTCCAAGTTCTCTTCTACCTGTTCCCTGTTCTCACTACAGATCACAATGTCGTCTGCAAACATCATAGTCCACGGCGATACCTGTCTGACCTCATCTGTTAGTCTGTCCATCACCAGAGCAAATAAGAAGGGACTCAGGAGCGATCCTTGATGCAGTCCCACCTATACCTTGAAGCTATCTGTCACTCTTACAGCACATCTCACCTCTGTCACGCTGTTCTCATACATGTCCTGCACTAATCTAACATACTTTTCAGCCACTCGAGACTTCCTCATACACCACCACAGTTCCTCCCTTGGCACCCTGTCATAAGCTTTCTCCAAATCCACAAAGACGCAGTGTAGCTCTTTCTGACTATCTCTATACTTCTCCATCAGCAGTCTCAAAGCAAAAATCGCATCCATAGTGCTCTTCCTTGGCATGAAACCATACTGTTGTTCACACACTGTCACCTCCTGTCTGAGCCTAGCTTCCACAACTCTCTCCCAAATCTTCATTGTGTGGCTCATCAACTTTATGCCCCTGTAAGAGCCACAACTCTGTACATCACCCTTCTGCTTGAAAATCATTCACCAGAATTCCATTGAATATTCTAGTCAAAAACACCACTCCGCAGCATCTCCTAGACTTTTCCAACTCCTCACCGGTTATGTCATTAGGTCCCACTGCCTTTTCCGTTTGTGTTAGGATGCCATGCCACCCCATAGGTGCACAGCAACGCTCCACATTCCTGGCATGACTCCTGACAGCCGCTCTGTTGCGCTGTCAATAGACTTGTGACCAGCGGCAATCAGAGCAAAGGATCCTCAGCTGCCCTGTCTGTGGGTATTTAAGACCCTCGTCACAGGCAGTAGCTGTCGGATATCATCGCCGCGTCAAATACGCGTTTGTGCCCGCCTGACCTCCGGCCACGGCATTCATTGTGAACCCTTGGCTTTTGCGCGCTTCGAGGGACCTTACAGGGTCTCGTCCCCCCCACCCGCTCTATTAAAGAGCGCCACGCTTCCGCGCCTTTCCGTCAGTTTTCGTTTTCTTTATTTTTTAGGGATTTGAGAGGACAGACTCCGTCCGGTGTAGGGGCGGAGCCTCCGTAGCGTCAGGGAAACGTTGATGGTAATGAACAGATTAATAGGTAGTGTAGGCTGGAGCTTTATTTTACTTTCCGTTTGTTATTACCCTTTTGCCATCTCAGCTCCCTTACTCAGTGCTTCCGCATTCCCTCGGTTTCCCTCGGTTCAGCTGACAAACCCGCTCAGGCGGTAGCGTGCAGGAGCTTTAGGGCCACGGCCCATGGCATGCTCCGTGTATGTGTGTGCGTGTGCTCTACAGCTCGTCACGAAACTGGAGGGCCACACCCCCCCTCTCACTCCCTGTCAATCAGGCGAGTAGACGCGCTGCTGCGAGCTCTGTGTGTGTGTGGGTTCGCTGTCTGATCACAGATTCTGGGGTGTCTTTTGGCACACACACACAGAGAGACTCATTTTGTGTTGTCATTTGCTTAGCTTGGGTTTGTGTTTAAATCCATTTATTTATTTATTCCGTTTCAGGCCACGCCCACGGCAGCCTCGTTGTATGCGTGTGTGTGAAGTGAAGCTACTGCAGCTCGACGTGAACTGGAGGGCCACACCCCCTTTCTCTCCCTGTCAATCAGGCAAGGCGCGTGCTGAGCTCTGGTGGTGTGTTCGCTGCCTGATCACAGATTTCTCTGCTTTTGCACACACACACACAGAGACTCATTTTGTGTTTGTTATTGCTTGCCGTTTTTGTTTGTTGTTTAATTCCATTTATTTGTTTTTATTCCATTTCAGGCCACGCCCACGATAGCCTTTCGTGTATGACGTGTGTGGGGCTCCAGCAGCTCGGGACGTGAACTGGAGGGCCACACCCCCGTTCGTCTCTCCCTTGTCTATCAAGCGGGGGCGTGGCTTAGGCTCTGTGTGTGTGTGGGTTGTTTGCTGCCTGATCGCAGACTGCCCTGCTTTTTTTGCACACACACACAGGGACTCATTTTGTTTTCGTCTACGTGCTTACTACCTGGCGTTTGTGTTACTTCCCCTTTATTTCATATCATTTTTCAGTTCACGTAAAACCATATGGAGCTAACCGCATTTGGGTCCCAATCCTTTTCCTTTAATTTTGACGGTTCAGCCATCGGGGTTTTGATATGGATAACCGTAACAGAATGATAACGACACCAGACCAAGGGACCACAGCGTTAGCTCCTGGACCTACACTCAAGGGAGGTCCCCAGACGCCAACAGATGGGCGGGTTTCGCTACCTGGGTCGCGGGGTTGAGCATTTGGGGGGCCCTCAGACGTTCGTAACCTAGACGCTGAGGATTTTTTTGTATCCTCACTACGAGGATTTTTGTTATGACCTCGATGAGGAATTCTCTTATGCCCCACGATGTAAATCTTTTGTATCCTTCGTCTGAGGAGGGTATTTCCCTATCCTCGGGTTGAGGAGTTATCGTATCCTCACGAGGAACGATTTTTTTTTCCTATCTTGTTGAGGACTTTCTTTCCTCCTCAGAGCCGAGGAATTTGATCGCAGCCTGCCCGTCCCAAATTGCCCAGACCCTCGCCGCCATCGCCCGTCCGCGTGGAGCCCGGATGGATTTGATTTTGTTCAGCGGCCAATCATCCATCCGGACCCCCCAGCCACCTACTCCTGCCCCCGAACCAATGACCATTTTTAATATTGATCAAGGGTTCCGCGAGTGTGCAGGAGTATGTGGCTGATTTATAGCCCTAGCCACACGAGTGGCTTGCAGGACCAGCCCTGATCACTCCCCTTCAGGATGGGCTGGTTGATGATGTGGGAATATGGAGCTGTGCTTCCTCCCTCCAGGCCTCTTCCTTCGATCACCTGCTTGAGCTAAGCCCCGTTTTGGCGGAGCCCGCCTCGAGCAGCGTGAGAGGAGGAGGAGAGGCCTCCTTCCTAATCAGCTCCCCTCTCCACCCGGTCCCTTTGCCAGGGCTTTACAGCGCCACCATAGCCCCGTTCACGAGCACACGGAATGCCTCGAAACTGGCAGAAGCGAAGCGCAATTTAGCGCCCCCAGTTTTGAAATCTGGGCCTCGTCGACGCACTTCATGGCCTCCGCACCAGGGCAGTCAGACCCCGTGCCTGAGGGCGTATATGGCGGCCACACTAGCCCCGTTCCACGAAGCACACCAGAATGCTCGGAACTGGCAGAGCGCAGCGCCAGCATGCGCCCCCGCAGTTTTGAACCTGGGCTCGTCGCGCACTCACGCTCCGCACCTGGGTGATCAGACCCCGTGCCAGAGCCTATAGCACCACCTAGCCCCGTTCACGAGCACACGGAATACTCGAACTGGCCAGAGCGAGCGCACAGCGCCCCCCAGTTTGAACCTGGGCTCATCGCGCACTCACGCTCCGCACCTGGGCGATACAGACCCCGTGCAGAGCCTATAGCGCCACCTAGCCCCGTTTCACGAGCACACGAATGAAGTCCTCGAACTCGGCAGAGCGAGCGCACAGCGCCCCCCAGTTTGTGGACCTGGGCTCGTCGCGTACTCATGCTCCGCACCAGGGCAGTCAGGACACCGTATGGCGAAGCCTGAGGAGTATGGCGCCCCCCCTGGGCCTTTACCATGGGCCCGCCGACACACACCAGCCCCGTGGTTGTTGGACACAAAGAACTCCACGGTGGAGGCAGTTCACGTGACCGCCTAATGGCCCGTAAATGGAGGCCCACTGCGCCACCTACCCCCGCGGTCTGAGCAGAAAAGGCTCCACGCCTGGGTTGTTTGGCACACCGGTCGTTGCCGCCGACCCCCTGTGCTACGGTCACATAAGACCGATTCCTGCGCCGCGATCAGTTGGCCCCGATCCCCTGCGCCACGGTCACTTAGGGTAGACCGATTCCTGCACCCCTTGACTCCTTCCAGGGGTTGCAACACGTGTACTCAAGGAAGCCCTCGGTTCATGGGCCCGTCTCTCCTAGGACCCCTGGGATCCTCAACCTTGAACAAGGGACCAGGTCGGTCCTGGAGTTAGTAGGGGACTTCAACCACGTCGCCGTCAACTTCCGGCTTCGATGACCAGGTCCTCATAGCCCTTTTTCTTCGGGTGCTTAATGAGGAGGTGTTGAGCGAGCTGAATCCTGCTCAGGCCACCCTTCCATCTATTACAGAGCTTTACGACCGGGCCATTGATGCGGAGTTAGTTTCGCCTTCGTAAATCTCCGTAGGAGGTCCGTTCAGGGTCACTGAGGGCCCTAACAACGTCGCGAACCTGAGCAATTAAGGCTGCGTGTTCTGGAGATTCACCGCGCCCGTGTTGGCCCCGCACTTGGGCAGTCAGACCCCGTGCCTGAGCTTTATAGGCCCCCCTGGCCCTGTATCTGGGCCCGCTGGCACGCAAGCCCCGTGTTCGAGCACAAAGGACTCCCGGTGAGGCCAGTTCGTGCCACCTGGCCCCATACAGGAGCCTTATGCGGCCTTTAGGCCCCGTGTTTTGAGCACGAAGGCTCAACGGAGAGGCTTATAGGTGGCCGCCTAGCCCTGTTCACAAGTGCACTGAATGCACTAGCTGGACGAATGAGCGCACAGCGCCCCCCAGCGGGTGAACCTGGGCTCAACGCGCTTTCAAGCTCCGCACCGGGGAGTCAGACCCCGTGCCTGAGCCTATGGCGCCCCCTGGCCCTGCACTGGGGCCTGCCGCGCAAGTCAGTCCCGTGTTTGAGCAGCTGGACTCCACGGTTGCACTGTTGGCACCGCCTGGCCCCGCGCAGGAGTCCATTGTGCCTCCTAGTCCCACGTTTGAGCCGGTAGGCTCCACGCCTGGGCATTTCACGCACCGGTCGTTGCTGCCGACCCCTGTGCCTCGGTCACGCAGACCGGTCCCTGCGCCGCGATCTCTGGTCCCGAACCCCGCACCACGGTTGCCACGACCGATCCCTGTGTCGCCATGGTCACCTTTGTTAGCCTCGTCTCTGAGGTCCTTGGCATCTATGCGGCTGGCCAGATCCCTGGCCCCGGCTTTTTTCGTCGGCCTCTGCAGGCCGGATCCGGCTCTTTTTTTGCCAGTGCCGAGCTCCGCCCATGAATCGCCAGCCCTGGGCTCTGTCCCTGGGCCGCCGGTTTTGACCTCTGCTCTTGGGTCGCTGGCTTCTGCGTTTGCGCTGCGGTGTCCTGCTCCTCGGCCGGCGGCCCTCGGGTTGATCTCCGGGACCAGTGAGTGGGTCACTCAGCCCGCTGTAAGCGCCAGACCTGCCGGCGCCTGCCCCCCCGTTCTGTTCAGTCCTTTGCTGGGGGTTTGCCCTGCCTACCAGGGCCTCCCCTTTCGTCGGTCGCTCAACCCCGAACGTGTCCGGCAGGCCCGGGGGCGTTAGGTGGATGGCTTGCGGGCGTCGGGACGACGCCCATTCGGGGGGGTTGTAACTGTTAGGATGCCCCTGACCACCCATAGGTGGCAGCAACGCTCCACATTCCTGGCATGACTCCTGACAAGCCGCTCTGTTTGCGCTGTCAATAGAACTTTGACAAGCGCAATCAGAGCAAAAGGATCCTCAGCTGCTGTATGTGGGTATTTATTTAAGACCCTCGTCACAGGCAGTAAAGCTGTCGGATCATCGCTCAAATACGCCGTTTGTGCCACTTGACTCCGGCCACGGCATTTATTGTGAAGCCTTTGGCTTTGCGCACTTCGAGACCTTACAGGTCTCGTCCCCCCCGCTCTATTAAAGAGCGCCACGCTTCCGCCTTTTCGTCAGTTTTCGTTTCTTTTATTTTGCAGGGATTTTGAGAGGACAGACTCCGTCCGTTTAGGGGCGGAGCCTCCGTAGCGTCAGGAGACGTGAGGTAATGACAGACTAATAGGTAGTGTAGGCTGAGCTTTATTTTACTTTCCGTTTGTTATTACTTTTGCCATCTCGCTCCCTACTCCGTGCTTCCGCATTCCTCGCGTTCCCTCGGTGCTGCAACCCGCTCAGAGCGTGCAGGAGCTTTAGGCCACGCCCACGGCAGCTCCGTGTATGTGTGTGCGTGTGCTCCTACAGCTCGGTCACGAACTGGAGGGCCACACCCCCCTCTCACTCCCTGTCAATCAGGCGAGACGCGGCTGAGCTCTGTGTGTGTGTGGGTTTTGCTGGTCTCGATTCAAAGATTCTCTGCTTTTGGCAACACACACCAGGAGAATCATTTTTTGGTTGTCATTTGCTTAGCTTGGGTTTTGTTTAATTCCATTATTTATATTGTTTCAGGCACGCCCACGGCCAGCCTAGTGTATGCGTGTGTGTGAGCTCCTCTGCAGCTCGGACGTGAATGGAGGGCCACACCCCCCTTCTCTCCCTGTCAACAGGCACGGCGCGGCTAGAGCTCTGTGGGTGTGTTCGCTGCTGATACAACAGATTCTCTGCTTTTGGCACACACACCACAGAGACTCATGTTGTGTTTGTATTTTGCGGGAAGGGGGGGGGGGGGAAGGAAAGGGGGGCGGGGCAGGACATTCCAGGGAAGGAAATAGTTACAACCCAACGAGAGACGGCAGGGGTCGGCCGAGGGCGGGGGTGTGCAGGCGAAAGAAGCCACTGCAGGAACGGGAAAGGGAGGGCGAAAGCAAAAGCAACGTGTACGATGAGCAAGTCGAGACAAGACGCGGCGTGCGGTTCTTAGCTCTGTGTGTGGTGGTGTGGCGGTTTGCTGCCTGATCCGCCGACTCCCTGCTTTTGGCACACACACACGGGACTCATTTTTGTTTTCGCTATCGTGCTGACCTGGCGTTTGTTGTACTTCCCTTTTATTTCATATATATCAGTGCAATAAACCATCTGGAGCCTAACCGCATTTGGGTTCCCAACCTTTTTCATTTTAATTTTGACGGTTCGCCATCGTTTTGATATGGCGGAACCGTAACACAGTTTCTTCAGCTTTCCCACGTCTTCCACGGGCTAATCTTTGTAATCATGTTCCACAAGGGAGAAAAAAGCAGAAAAGGAGGGAAAGGAAGGGGGAGAAAAGCGAAGAAAAGAGAAAAACGAAAAGGAAGAGGGAACGAAAAAGAGAAGAAGGAGGGAAGTACCATTTAATTTCTATACTGATAAAAACTGACATAGCTGAATCCATCTGTCCAGTATTTATTCTTCGGTCTTGACCAGCAGATAAAAAGACAGTACTCTCATTCCCTACTGGGGTCTAACATTTAATTAAACTAATCGTAGGAAATTTAGGATTGGACTTTGCTACTGGCCTCTTTGACAATTTGAAGAAAGAGGGAGCAAGCCCCCCTCCCCACCCTCCTATTCGGGAAGAAGCGAAGAATGTAATGACTGGGCGAAGGGAAAGGGAAAAGGCGCTTATCGTATGAAACAGGGAAGGACAGAAATACTGAACCATTAACTCGTTACACCAACACCGGTTTACTTTTAATACTTGAATGTCAAGCGCAAACGAAAACAAAAGGACACAGGCGAGCAACAGGGAGGAGAGTAAGGGACGGGGGAGGAGTCAGGAAACCAAGGAGGCAGGGCGAGAGCTTGGAAGAAAATAAAAAAACGCACACTTGAGTAAGACGACATAGGAGGAAATCCCACCTAAAAAAGGGAGGCACTTAGATAAACTTCCACCACTTGGGTACTCCCTGCTTGCCTTTGTCCTCTTCCTCATCCTAGACCACCAGAAGCATCCTGCCACAAACCCCGACAAACCGGAAGACGCTGGAAGCGAGATAGACCTAAAGGCAAAAGGAAAGAACGAAAACCGACAAAAAAGAGAGGGGCCAGTAGAACACACGCTAGGAGATAAAGGAGAGGGGTACGTCGACAGGTTGCGGCGTCTCCCGCCACTATTATAAGGCAACTATATCCTCCTCTTCTTTTGGAAATATGTGTTAAACCACCCCCTCCAGCCATTTCCTCCTCTTTGCCAAAATCCACCCACCATTCTGTCGTATAGTTCTATCAATTAAAAAACAAACACTGCCATCACTTCCTCATATCCTTTATTACAATTCACCAACGATGACATTGAAATCTGCACAATACTAGGCCAGTACCCCCCAAGAGGCTCCTCCCTTGGGAATCTATCAACACTTCATCTAACTCCCCCGAGAATCTCTCTTTCTCTCTAATTCACAGCCAACTTGTGGGTTGTACACATTCACCATTACACCCTCAAGTTCCAGTTTCAGACATATTATCCTATTCGGACATCCCTTTTCACTCAAGCGACATTCTTTACACATAGTCCTCCTTCAGGAACCACAACCAATTCCATTCTCTTCCTATCCACACAATGGATAGTGAAAGCCAGTTTTAATTTAAACCCTGCCACCAAGCATCTGGAGCCTTGCGACCCGTCACTTGTTTCCTGCCACACAAACAACATTAGACCTTTCTCCTTGCATCATATCAGCAAACTCTCTACCTTTACCTGTCATCGTCCCTAAATTTAGGGTTGCTACCCTCAGAGTGCTATATTCTGGCCCCTCCTGATTTTCTATCTGTCTCCTCACACGCTTCCCATCTTCTTGTCTTCGGCAAACAGTAATCCAATTTCCGATGGTACCACCTGCTTTGCTCCAGTACCAGTGGAGGGTTGTTGTTAACCCGAGGCGCGGACTCTGATCCGGTATATTATGTGGATTGAAATTATTATGAACTCGCATACTAGATTTGGCAAATGTTTTACACCGGATGCCCTTCCTGACGCAACCCTCACCATTTATCCGGGCTTGGGACCGGCACTAGAAATACCCTGCCTGAGCAATCTAGCGGCTGGTTTGAAATAGATTCTTCAATGTGACCTCAATATCTAATCACTGCTATAAAGTTCCTCTGTATGATTTACTTAATAATTGTACTTTTTGGAAGGAGGACTCTGTTCAGGCCTTTTTCTTATGCCCTGCAGAATCTGTTTGTCCCACACGTATACCTGTGGCCTCTCGGGATGAGAAGGGCTTTGAGCTGATATTGGGAATGAAGATCCATCAGAAGGCTAGGAAGATACAGGGCTCTTTGCTGTCAGAGTCAGCCTACTTCCTGGACAAGGGGATGGACATTACTGAAGACACAAGGTTAGAAAATTAGATATTTTTGCCTTACTGTTGCCTGCTGTAATCATGGTACATCTGTCTTGGAGGCTTAAGGGAGAGACATGACTACATATTTTACACATGGATGATGGAGAAGTGTTAATTCCCCAAAGCACTTGGTGATGCATCTGTGTTCTAGGGCTGGGGAGATTAATTGGCTGATATCCAAAATCAGATGCTCAGGGAAAATAAATAAGGCACTGGTCAAGCTTACTAGACCTTTAACTTTTTTGGCGAAACACCAGAACAAAAATCATAAATTGTAGCTGAATTGCACATCCATAGTGCTTACGAAAGGGCTAGACCTGACAGGATACTGGTATACCCTTACCAGATTGGATTGGTGCTGTTTTATCTTAAACTGTCCACAGCAACAATAAAATCTGTTACATTTGGAAAATGTACAAGTGTTATAAATGTTCACCTCTCCTGATATTGCATGTCAATTTGAAGAGACCAGTTAACCTAATGCATGTCTTTGGAATATGAGAGAAATCCCACGGGTTTTCAACAACATGTACAACAAGCAAACTCCACACAGGCAGAATCCAGGGTCGACTGCAGCACTGACCATTTGTGCCACTGTGCGCCAAATAGTCAATGAATAAATTTGGTGTATGCAATTGTTTTTGTCAGAGCAGTTGCAATGCAAACATTTGCCATGTAATTTTACTGCAATCATGTTCTCCTTTCTAATATATATCAACATTGCTTCAAAGGGAAATCTTTCCAGAGGGTCTTCCACCATCCTATGTGTTTGTAGCTACTGTACAGCTGAAAGGCAGTGCAAACAGGGAGAAGTTTGACCTTTGGAGGGTGGGTTCTAAAGATCAAGAAGTCCAAGCAGCCGTGACGCTACATGGACAGGACAAGACAGTCACTTTTACAACAACAGATGAGGCAAATGGTGAACAAAGAGTAACTTTTGAAGCACAAGGCATTGAGGTTTGTGTACCAGCACATTAAAATAGTACTGTATAAAAGAGTTTTACATTTAGTATTAATGCTCTGTGTAAATATTGTTGCAGTAACAAATTGGTGTTAAACATGGGCATCATCAGACCACCTTAACTGGGGTACATGCCCAGTTAGTGTCCATTTGTTCTTCATTACGTATCCACAGCAGAGTAACACCCATTTAGTGTTAAATCACTTAATGTATTAGTGTTCACTTAATTTATTTATGTTTTATGCACAATTGATCCCCTCCAACTGACTAGCAAGCAGAGGTAAAACTGTGAACCTCTAAATTCAGTGTCTGCCCCAATATGACAAGTAGCCTAGAGACGCCCCTGGTCTTAAATCAAAAAGTTGCTAAAATTGCTTTTGTTTTGCCAGTGATTGGTCTTTGTATGATGCCAAGAGCAATATGAAATCAATCATCAATATGAAATATCTTATTAACAGTGTTTACAGAGCAAAGGGAGCAATTTAACCAGTGGATGTCCTGGCTCTGCAACGATTTCATAATTGGTATCTTGCAAAGTGAGTTTCTGAGGGTTTTAGAAAAAGAATGCTGAATGAATTTTAACAGATGTGTGACTTGATTTGATTAAAGTTTGCTCTATTACATTTTCACTCTATACTCTTAATCAGTTTTAAGTGGAATTAGTGTGGTCTTTACAACATAGCGGATCTGATACATAGACTTTGCACAAGTCATCATATCCATCTCCTGACGCATTCCTCCCATTTCTTACAGGATTGGGATTAGCCCTGAATACAGTACATTTTAGACACACTAGTTAAAAAAATGCACATTTTTGGACTCTGGAAGGAAACTGGAATACCCAGAGAAAAGTAATGTAGACATGTGGAGAGCATGCAAACCCCACACAGGGTGGAGTCCAGGGTTGGGCTCAAACCAGGGATCTCTGAAGCTGTGAGGCGAAGGAGCTAACTAATGCCCAACCTCTATCCAATATAAAAGCCAACCTCGGCCACTCAAACACTGGTTCCTTAACGCAATAATTTGGCAAAAAAAAATTATTTTTCCACATTTAGCCCAAACAGTCAGTCAGCCAAGATCAGTCAAATTTTATTTCAGTAGAAAAGAAAAGTGCACACCAAGACTAAAAGCACACCAGCTTCTCTTGTGAAGTCTAGATGTACTATGTAAGAAACCAATTAAACTCAATATAGAAGTTTATACAAGTTCAGTAGATACAAGTATTCACAGCAGCTGAGGGGTGGGAAGGTTCAGACATGGTCTGACATTACAGTAATGACAGTGTGGACATGTTTAGTGTACAGTTTACTTTAGTTTTGATGCAAATGTATTTAACAAATAAAGTAGACCTAATTTTTTACTTTTGTCCTTTGTTTTTGCTGAAATATATCCTTTTATTGGTTCCCCCCCATTTTAGAAACTATTTGATCAAAGATGGCACCAGCTAAAAGTTCTCGTCAGGCCTAGGCATGTCGTCTGTTTCCTGGATGGCGTGGAGATTCAGGACGTGAATCTGAAGCCAGTTGTGCCCATTTACATTAATGGCAAGACCCAGGTTTCCAAATTGTACAAGGCTGAGACAACTATTCCTGTAAGTAGCAAGAACCAGAATTGCATATATTTACAGAAGGCAGAAAAAAAAAATTCATCAAAAGACAAGTTGTAACTGGGTTGCATATAGTGTAACGCTTCAATTGGTTAGATTAGGTAACATAATTATAATCAATCCAATTATAAATAACAACCACAGTGACATGAAATATATTCACACTTTTACTGTTCTGTTTTTTTTTTTTTTTGTCAAGACAAGAAACAAGCGTGCCAGCATGAAATACGTTAAATTATATCAGCGTAGAAGCAAAATGTGTGTGCAAAACTAACATATCTAGTACCATATGTATTTGTATGCAAGAAAACAGTGGAAAGTGCATCAAGGCAGACTGATACAGATAAAATATTAAGCCACCATTTCAACTAACAGTACTAATATTTTAAAAAGTCAACCCACCTAGCATGTATATAAAGTATCATAAAACATGTTTGGTTTATAGTATGTGTATCCAATTAAAATACAATGTATAAAAGGAAACCATAGCATTACATTATTAAACACATACAAAACATTATTAAATATTTAACATGTGGTTCTGTTAACTGTAGCCTATATTTTTGTTTCCTTTAAAATAAGATGTATTCTTTAAGCTCCAAATTAAACATTATATACAAATCCCTAGCCTTGGTAAGGGATCCTGAATTAATTGTCTACTCAGACTAACCCAACTTATTTATACATTATTTTATTGTAACAGTTATCCAATATCCCAATCATTCTTGTTCACTGCAAATGCTTCCTATAAGCAACACAGCAGTGTGAAAAAACCCTGAAAATAGCATTAGTGGATGCAGTATGCATAACAGATATGCTGTATTAGTTAACTGAGACTAAGCTACACTGAATTTCTTTTTTAACTTTTATAGCTGAGATTGCAAAAGCTGAGGCTATACTGTGACCCGATGCAAAGTCAAAGGGAAACAGCATGTGAAATTTCCTCTGTGGTAAGCTTGCATTTACATTGAAACATAGAACATTTACATTGTCATTAATCATTTAATGCACATATAAGTACTATTGTCATTATTGTTTTTTTCCTCTTTTCTCCTCCCTATTGTATAGGATGATGAGAGGGTAAGTCTTATAGTCTAATATAAAAAGTTTGTATGAATTTGATCCGGTTTGCAGTTTGTGTTTGTCCCCTCAGTGTCCCCCAGACAGACAACTTCCTGAAGAAACAGAGGAGTGTGACTGCAATAAGGAAAACCATGGGCCTCCGGGACCAGCTGGGCCAAAGGTGCAGTTAGTAAATATTATATGAAGTATACCTTAACTTTTAGGTCAGTTTAGGCCTAATATCATACAACATCTCAGTATGTTAGATAAGCATTTCATTTCTAAAATAAGAGTCAAGAAACCATGGTGACATGAACATATAGAAACAATTTTCACAATTAGCATGGATGCTGAAACAGAGTTGACATGATTCCCTGTTTAAGGTATATAAAATGAAAACACTTTTCTAGTACTACCTGACAAATACTTGAATAACACTCCAGAGAGTCAGAAAAACAAGCAGTTTGTCATTTCACATTATTCAAATTAGGCAGCTAAATACACATAATTTAAGTTTCTTTTCCATAGTTATCAGGTTTGGTTTATTAAAACCTGGTTTTTCGTACCTGTTGCATGAGCAGCTTTCTTCTGTGAGTTAAAGGGCCTAAATGCTGTCAAGTCAATAACTTTTAAAATTTAAAAGTTTAAATTGCATTTTTGGAATTGTGTTTTGATGAGATATTAACATGGGCTATACACCTTCATAATGAATTTGTTATCGCATCAGCATCAATGGCTATTTGTGAAATTGGCAAGGATATAACGATACAAATCAGACACACTCGCACTGGAGGCAACTTGGAGCAACCAGGTAACCTAACACATGCATTTGGAACATGTGAGGAAACTTGGAAAATATAATGAGATGTCAGGTTGGATGTAAATGGGGCAGCAAGAACCACACAGTAGTGACCATTTATTTAGGATTAATTAGGACAGTATTAGGATATGAGTGTATTGTTTTGGATCTGCTGCAAATACATCTCTCAAGAAACATAGATAATATTCAATGGCAGGCTTTGAGACTATGTTCAACTGCCATCAGATCAACATCAGCCTTAGCATTACAAGTGGACATGAGGTAAATTCTACTGGAATTGAGAATACAGCTTCATTTGTTACGGTTTGCCATATTAAAAAGCAGGCAAATAGTGAAAATAAAAGTTAAACGGATTTGAGGACCCAAATGCAGTTGGCTCCAGATGGAATATTGTGAACCAAAAAGATAAATAAATTTGATAAACATAAACACACAAAAAGGTAAATAAAACAACAAAGGAAAAGGTCTTCAATGGCTGAGGATTGAACCCTGGACGGATGCATGGGTTGACGTTGGTTCAACACAACGTGCCACTCAGCCACTGATGCATGCCATAAGCATACAGCACCCCTATGCAAAAGTACACTTATGACGTGGCTCCGCTATGCTAAGGACATACGGCCAACGCATGCGCAGAGCGACGGTACCCGAGCGAAGCATATGTGATGGTGTTCCACGGAAACTCCTTAATGCTTATGGGAGTGTGTCGCGGACGTGGGAAGGAAAAGGACGAGGCTGATAAGCAGCATAGCGTCCTTTTCAGGCGCGATCATGAGGGGAAAGTTATTTCCCACCGATTGCGAAGGAGAAAGGGTGACAGCGCAAGAGGGAGGAGGGAGGGGCTTTGCCGCAGCAAGTGAGCCCAAAAAACAGCCAAGGAAGATCGCCAACCGTGGGCGCTAGAAATAAGCTTGCTCTACACTATCTCTAGGCCCTAATGGTTACCGGGCAGCCTCCTGACTGCCCATAGCTTGCGATCTTCGAATCACCAGCTTACCTCTGTCCCTGACAAAACAAAACAGGGCTCCAAGTAAATGACAGTCATGTGTGGGAGGGTGCAGTGCGATGATGTTCAAACATGTGCTTAAATAGCCCCACTAACAGGTGTCGCCACTTGGTGCCATAAGCGATCGCGCCGAGTGTGCTCACGCCGCAATAATGAGTCAAAGCTGGCTAGCGTCCCAAGCATGCGTAAAGTGTGTGTAAAGTGTCCAAATAAAGTCAAAAGTGTCATTAGACATTACTGAATTAATGTACTGACAATATAGAATATAATAAGAATATAATACATTAAAAAGAAAATGAAATTACACTCATCAAGCACTCTGTTTCATAATAGAGGTTGTTATTCAGAAAAACTTGGACATTTCTGAAATGGAGCATCCTCTACCCAATACAAAACACAACACTGCTTCCTAAATTTTCTGCTTCAGTCTGAATTATGTTTCTTCCACAAGTGGCACTTTGGCTTGGCTTGTGAAATGTTCCAGTAAAAAAAAAAAAAAGAAAAAGTAAGTTCTATGAAATCCAAGCCAAGTGACAACTCTTCATTTTGATAGTTTCATTCATTAAGGCAAAGCACGTTTTTTAAATTTACAAACAATTACTAATTTTAGATAATTTACTTTCTCAGCATGCATTTATCAACCAAATGACTGCATACATGTATGTATATTATTTACAGTGATAATCTGCATAACCATTTTGGGTAGGAAGAGGTGAAAATGTCACAAAACCTTTATGCTTAACTCAGTAGCATAGGTTTCATTTAAACTTTCTGTGGGGGGTGGGGGGCAGTGCTCACACCACCCAACCTAATGCATCGTATGAGTAGTGTTTTGTATTAAATAAAACAGGCTATGGTACAAAAGGAATTAAAAAAATAGTATTTAATATGACAAACATCATCCCTTGAATATGAGTACACATTTACAATGAGCATGTTTTAAATATAAATTATATTCAACCAGCAGTGTCTCACATTATTATAGATGTGTCCTTATGGAGAGAGCTGAGCTCCTTCCTCCCTGCACAGTACTGAAACATATATATTTAAAAATAACATGATTTTAAAATGATAATAATAATAATAATAATAATAATAATAATAATAATAATAATAATAATAATAATAATTTCTGCCAAATCTAACAATCAGGAGAAAACATATTACACTGTTAAAAAACACAAACACAAGGATGCTGTGAGCAGGACATTTTACCCCCTCCAAACTTTGAGGAGGATATGGTTCCCCCCCACCCCCCACCCCCAAATCTATACTTATGGCTTACCATCAGTCAAGTCAAGTTCGATTTATTTACATAGCGCTTTTTAAAATGGAGCATTGTCTCAAAGCAGCTTTACACTTAGATGATCTTCTAAAATTTAGGGAGTTTTTCCTTGCAACTGTCACCCTATGCTTCCAAACTGAGGAAGCATAGGGTGACAGTTGCAAGGAAAAACTCCCTAAACATAGGAAGAAACCTTGGGAAGACCCAAGACTCAAAAAGGGACCCATCCTCCTTGGGTGGCTTAGATGATAAATGTAACAATTAAACTAATTTATCTAGTCAAATACGTCTGTAGTAATAGGTCAAAAAACAGAAATTAAGTAAATATTAACGTATAAAATAAAGTAAAAAATATGCATATCTGCATTATATAGTCAAATACACAGTCACTTTAGATCCTCAGTGAGATGTCCCCAGGCAACGGGAGGAGGGAGATAGTTACTGCACTCTGGCATGGCACAGGCATGGTGGGGCTAGTGCTGATGACGTGAAAAACATACGTGGAGCTGAATTGGATTGATATCTTAGTGTGTGGGGCTGGAACTGGTACCAGAACACAAGCTTGGAGAAAGAAGAGAAAATGTTGTTAGTTATTGACAGAGTCTATTGATAACCACTGATGCTATGCATAGCATTAGACTCTGGCAGCATTAGCTATAGCAGCATAGCTAGAAAGAGGAGAACCAATAGATAACATAGATAAGAGGCATCACATGAGCAATCCAAGGTGTGTTCATTAAACCATGGTGCTAGTCTTTTTCCCTAATGTGTTTGACTGTTTGACCCTAGCAGGAGCAACTAATATCCAGGGTTGAGTGAAATATTTATTCTAATTGGTAGGTTACATGCTCAAGTTTGGGCTTGGTAGGTGTAATTAACATGAATTCTGGTAGGTTATTAATAAACACAGCTGGAATAGCTGATGTAATAGTGTGCTTAGTGTGATAATGAGGGAGCAGGCAGATTTTATTTGTTACAGCTAACTCAAAAACTAAGACATAGTGATTAGAAATCAGATCACTTTGTAGGAAAGCATCAAGGTTATTTATAGCGATACCAAATGTTATTAGATCTAAAGTATGATTACAGTGGTGGGTCGGTCCCATCACATTATGAGTGATACTCATGAGTTCTAAAATGGACTGAAAAACAATTTTAAGTGGATCCTGCTCATTGTCAAAGTGAATATTAAAATCACCTACAATTAAAGCCTTAAACGTTGAAAGTGCTAAGCAGGAAAGAAAGTTAGAAAATTCCTGAAGAAATTTGAGTAAGGATCCATCCTCCAGTTGGCTGGGTACGAAGTACTGCCAAGCACTTTCCTGTCGAGATCCTAGAATGACTCTATGTTTCGGACTACATAATGCCGATATGCATATTTTTACGTTATTTTATTTACATTTACAGCATTTAGCAGACGCCCTCATCCAGAGCGACTTACAATTGATACAATTTTACAATCCAAGCAGTTGTGGGTTAAGGGCCTTGCTCAAGGACCCAATAGTGGCAGAGGTGGGATTTGAACCCTGAACCTTCTGGTCCAGAGTCCAGTACCTTAACCGCTAGGCTACCCTACCACAGTCAACAGTTATTTGAACTATTACTATAAGACTTATTTGATTAGATAACTTGGTTCCATTCTTCCATTCTTGCCACCCAGGGAGATTGGGTCCCTTTTTGAGTCTTGGTCCTCCCAAGGTTTCTTTCTCATAACGTTTAGGGAGATTTTCCTTGCCACTGTCACTGTAGGGCTTGGTCAATCTGGGATTGGCCATAGGTATTAGAAGACAATCTAAAACTGTAAAGTAGCTTTGAGACAATTCGCCATTGTAAAAAGCGCTATATAAATAAAT
Organism: Ancistrus triradiatus; assembly: GCA_025084515.1. Lineage (NCBI taxonomy): Eukaryota > Metazoa > Chordata > Actinopteri > Siluriformes > Loricariidae > Ancistrus > Ancistrus triradiatus. The sequence goes on from JAJAGP010002041.1 coordinate 54,846, forward strand.
CAGACTAGACATGACCTGGAGGGTGGTAAATAGTGATATGCTGAAAAGAGTATGGTTTTGAATTTCATAACAATGGAGCAGTTGCATTAAGAATCAGTATTTCAAATGAATTAATCTTGTAATGGGATTTACCAGTAATGCCTAGATCTTTGTCAAAAATTGTGATCATTTCATTTACAATCACTGCTTTGCTTGTAAGTGATCTGATGTTAAGTAATTCTAGCTTTAGATTAAGGTTGTTATTTATATGGGAGCTATCTGTTTTTATACTAATGAGATTAATAAAACAGACTTTTTGAGTGGGTTTACTTTTAGGACAGGTGCAGGTAACAGACACAGTTTCAATAACACGAGTTCTGGGTGACAGTGCATGGCTACTAGCAGACAGTTGGTTAAGCCTTACTGTCTGGTGCCTGACTCTGGCTCTGGATAGTCAGCCCCTAACCAATCCGGCCATAAGACTACGGACAATGTTGCAGGAGATGAGAGCAGCACCCACCCGAGTGGGATGGACACTGTCCTGTCCTAAAAGGCCGGGCAATTATCTATAAAGACCACGATGTTTTCAGAGCACCACTTGGACAGCCAGCAGTTCAGTGACGATAACCTGTGGATATCGCCTTTCTCAACTCTAACCACCTCTACAAAATTAGCCTTAGTCACCTCTGACTGGCAAAGGCATATATCATTGGCCCCTACATGAACAACTATCCTAGAGAATCTATGCCTATGGAGTTCGCTAAGGCTCCCTACAATGTCCAACACTCTGGCTCCTGGGAGACATGTAACCCTGGCTGCTGGTGTCCCTAAAGGGGTAGCTAATTTCATGTATCGTAAAATAGAGTCACCTATGACCAGAGCTCTTTCAGCGAGATTTAGGGCCATCTGTGAATCACTGTCACTACCAGGAATAATTTTTGTTTTCACCAATATTGCTGCCGATTCGTTTTGACTGCGACAGACAGGCTTGATGATGGAATTTGAGAAAGTGCCTGCTGGTGCTGATACGTTTTTTTAGACTAAAGCTTCCTGTTGAGCCTCTTGACCTCGGACATTTCTGTTTTACATGTACTGCATTTACAGTACATGTAATTTCCTGGCAAGTTGCTTTTTCAGGGCTGAAGTACCTGGACTCTCGAAAATAAAAGGTGTTGATTTGAACCCGCTTCATTCAATAAAAAGTCAATTTGATCCTGGATTGCTCAACAGAATTACAGGATATACCATGCAAAATCACTACAGGCTCTACATTTTCCGTAATGCCCCAGCAATTTTCCAAAAGCCAGTTTCTTTTGTTTTTTGCATGAATTAATAGACAACAGCAAATATTTAAAAGAAAGTAAGCCATGCTGCAAACAAGGTAATTATAGGTCATAGTAGGGGTGTGCAGCACCTTGGCTGATTAAAGTCTATCATGGACAGCTGACACCTGACGTTTGTCATACTCTTCACATTCTGCATGGTTTAGTTTGAATTCCTGACATAGCTAGCAGATGGCCATCTTTGGAGTAACTTCTGTCTTTTCAAAGCCAAAACAATTCCATGTGAGCAGGGATGCAGCCACGTCTAGCAATGAAATCTAAAGACGTAGACTGAGAGGGTGGTGATGTTTATATTTTGCCTCCAGTTTGTTTACTCATTTTTAATTTCAGTCAGGGAGAACGCTAGCTTGATTGTGGCACCTATAGTAGCATGCTGTATGCACTCAGTGTGCATGTGCAGTAGTCTATCTTACCTGGCTACATGACGCAGTGAATACATGAATACAAGTCTTAAGGCGTGTTTTTGATATTTTTTGCGAAGTGAGTGACATACTCAAATGCCAGCTTGTACATTGTTAAAATAACATTTAAGATATTACCATAGATGATACATTTTGCACACACCCCTAGCTCATAGCTATATGTTTTGGCTAGCAATTTATAACCCTATAACCTACCAAAAATGTATATTAGACCACTAAAGCAAATGCATTCATTAAACTAGCAAAGTTACATCAGCATAAACAAAAATTAATGCAATTCATACAAATAAATACTGTTAACTTGTTCTTCATTTCTCATCCATGGCAGAGTAACACCCACTTTGGTGTTAAATCACTTAATCTATTCAGTGTTTAACAGGCTTAACAGGCTACGCAAGCAGAGGGGTACAGCTGTGCTCCTCTGATTCTGTGTGTGCCGCAGTATGACAATTAGTCTAAAAACGCCCCTGCATCAAGGTACCATTTAGTAATCTGAAAAGAACAATTATGCATTAATTTAAAGGAAGGTGGAAGTGGGAAGAAGTAAAAACAGGAATTTATACAAAATTCAAGGAAAAGTAAATACAGTATAACAAAAAGCAGATGAAGAACCTGCAAAGAGGAATCAATAACTGGAATGTTTTTGTCATACAGGATTATAATAGTACCTGCAAAGAGGAATCTGCAAAGAGAACCTGCAAAGAGGAATCCATAACTGGAATGTTTTTGTCATGCAGGATTATAATAGTACAATTATTTTATAATAGTACTATTGTTTAAAATAGAAAGGGCCACTACAGGAAGGTGTGAAATGGTCGTGATGTGGTGTACAAAATATGATGTTGAGGGAAAAGATCTTATACAGAATCTTAATAAATAAAGTCAAGCCTAAGTACAAGATCGTATGCAAAGCATCTCTACTGAAAAATGTTATCTATCTTGGTTTCAGTATCTTAGGGAAACTAATTGGATTTGTTAAAATCGATTAGATATAAATTTATAATATATTTATTGTTGGATATTAACCACACTGTATTCCAGTTGGTGGCAGTAATGCACCATTTTTTGCCAACTGTAGTTAAAAAAATAAATAAAGTTCCAGAAGAAGAACATGACTATGACAATGATGATGATGGTTATGGTGAAGAAGAAGAAGATGAAGATGGTGGTTTATGGTTAATATATATTGTATTTATTTCTGTGCAGGGTGAAAAAGGTGACACTGGATTTCCAGGTCCTGATGGAATACCTGTCAGTACTCTCCAATGCTATTTCTGTTCTTAATTGTTAATAGAATTAGAAAAAGTAATTACAGCATCTAGCAAACACTCTTAGAGCAACACAACTGATACAATCTTACAATCCAAGCAATTGTGAGCTAAGAGCCTTTCTCAAGGAGACAGCAGTGTCATCTTGGCAAAGGCAGGATTTGAACCCTGGACCTTCTGGTCCATAATCCAATCCAGTAACCTATATACCTTTTATTCTATCAGTTTCACTTAACATAAAGATGTGTTTTGTAATTATGTTTATACTATTTGGGTGGTTTATCTTTCTCAGCACTACAGTGACACTGATGTGGTGGTGATATGTTAGTGTATATTGTGCTGGTATGAGTGGATCAGACACAGCAGTGCTGTTGGAACTTTTAAACACCTCAGTGTCACTTCTGGACTGAAAACGGTCCACCTACGAAAATGTCCATCCTGTAGACAGCATCCTGTGAGCACTGATGAAGGATTAGAGGATGACTAACAAACAGTGCAACAACAGGTTAGCTACAGTCTCTGACTTTACATCTGTAAGGTGGGGCAATATGGTAGACGTGTCTAATAGAGTTCACAGTGAGTGCACACAGTGTTCAAAAACTCCAGCACCACCACATTGGTGTCACTGTAGTGCTGAGAATGATCCACAACCCAAATATTACCTGATCTGTGTGGATCCTGACCAATAGAGAATAGAGTAAATGAGATAATATATTTGACTCCATGACTTTAGTTCGCTCTTAGATTTATCATCTACGCCGCCCAAGGAGGTTGGATCCCTTTTTGAGCTTTGGTCCTCCCAAGGTTTCTTCCTAGAACTAGGGAGTTTTTCCTTGCCACTGTCGCCCTAGGCTTGCTCAATTTGGGATTGGACGTAGTTATTAGGAGATAATCTAAACTTGTAAAGTTGCTTTGAGACAATGCTCCATTGTAAAAAGCGCTATATAAATAGATCTGACTTGACTTGATAATAAAGTATTTAGAGAAACAGATGAACTACAGTCTGTAATTGTAGAAATACAAAGTGCTTCTATATGGTTAGAGAAAATGATAAAATGGACATTTGGTGTAACAAAAAAGGAGGTATGCGTAAATAAGTGATCAGTGAGTGTATACACCTGTTTAACATTTGGAAAATTTATCTGAAACCTTATTGTTGGGTGTTTGAGGTGAATGTATAGTAATATTGTGACTGATAACTTTTGCAATTTATTTGAAAGGGCCTCACAGGTATGCATGGAATGCCTGGAGCACCAGGTAAACCAGGACAGAAGGTAAGATTGATATATTTTGTTTAATGTTTCTAAAGAAGGTTGTTATATAACATGTTAAAGAATGTTACACCTCCAGGGTGAAGCTGGTTTACGTGGCCCCAAGGGTGATCCAGGAATAAAAGGCTACAAAGTAAGTATCGTAAAAAATTATCAACATAAATGTAACTTAACTTTTAAGACTGTAAATAATACCTTAGATAAGGTGCATATATTTTAATCGCAACTAAAGAGAGTGAGATTACTGTCCTTTATGTGAGAGCAAAACCAAGTTAAACTGAGTGACATCAGGAGCGGGGAAACACAAACTGTGTCATTACATTACAGCACCCCAGAGTTACTCACTTTTTTCAGTCTTTGCAGGACATGCTGCTCAGTTTTTTCACGCTTCTCAGTTCTCTGCTTGCACCTGAAATAACAGGTTGTGCCATAAGCACAACAGGAAATACAATGCACTCTCACATAAAAGACTGTAATCTCACTCCATAAATGTTAGAGAGAGTGAACACATGGGGTAAGAAGGTGCTGAATCAATCAATGCGCTGTGCACAGGTCTTCAGTGAAAGTTTACCCATCTTAAAGAGTAAAAAATATATGAAACCACATGTGGCAGGCTGTCACAAAGAAATAAATATATGGGAAGCACTGTGTTCATTAAAATATTTAACATGCTACTAGGTTTTTGCTATATGGCCTATAAATACTTTGTGATATTTTTAGGATTTAATGTGGTGCACAAAATATCTTGATATTTTGAAATCTCCTCCAAAGCAATTCATAAATGCTAAACACTGTGATGCATACAATCACATACAATGATTCTAGTAGTCCATGAAACATGTCTACATTAAAGCATTTTTAGATTAAAGCATTTGTTCATATTCAGTAGGGGTTTCTATTGGAACAGTTTTAAAGTTGCATGCAAAAAGGGGGAAAGCATAACTAAGTTCAACTAAAATATATTTATTTAAACATATGTTAAATGTAAAAATAATCAATGTCATAACGTAGGCCTACATATAGTAGCGTAGGTCTATAGTGCTCAAGCAGATTACATTAACATGAACAGGGCTCAAAGCAAGAAAAAGTGCACCTTTGTTTGTTGAACATTCTTTATGCGATAAGCCAAACCACTTGCAAATAACAGATCCAGTGCTGTCTGTTTTCAGAACCAGTTTGTTCATCTTTGTGTGCTATTACCGTTTCTGTACTTAACAAATATGAACTCGCCTGGCACCGCTTCTCTTTCCATATTTCCTCAAGATAAAAACATCACCTCGCTCGTGAGAATGGGTGTATGTTTGTGAGATTTACTTCATTTTGTCTCTGTGAGAACGAGAGTGCCATAGGAGAGAGCAAGAGAAGCGAACCATCGTTTGCTTCTCACAGAGAAGTGAGTCTCATGCAGATGGCTTAAAAAGTATTGTGACAGTTTTCACTCAATGTTCAAGATATAGCTCTTTACTAAATCCAACTTAAAACAAGCCACTAAATATATGTGTATCATATTAAGCACACACATTCTGTGTAGTGTAATTTCATCATTTTGTTTCCTCGTGCTGCACAAGGTGCATGATACATAATTAATAATGTATTGTACTGTACATTACATAATTAATAATAATGTGAATGTTGATGTTTTGTTTTGTTTTTGTCTTTCTATGACTTGTCACCTTTTCCTTCTGAATGTAACAGAAAGCCTTTGCTGGAATTGTCTCCCACTTTGAGTCTGTTTCACCTCAGCCTTTTACTTTTTGAAGTATTGAGAATTTAACTCAGCCTTTTCTGTATACTCTTTTGGTCTTTCTTGATCTCCGTTTTTTACTTTGACTCAGTGTAACATCTTGGAATTAGACTTAAGAAGCTTAAAAATTTATGTTCTGAAACTTATTCACCATTATGGCATCTCACTTGTGACCTGTTATTCTTTGTCTGCAGGGTGAGAGAGGGCAGCAGGGGTTGCCAGGAGTACCAGGTCCAATGGTAAGCTTTTTACCAGCATAACTTTTGCAGAGATTTTAACTTTGAACAGTGTAGCCTATATTTGCACTTCATTGCCTTCGTTGCTACAGCACCACAGTGGTTGTTTTATGTGCTTGGCGATTGGAAGTAAAAAATGCATGTGTCTTCTGAAAACATTGTAGCAAGTGGGCAAGAGTGTTTACATAAAAATAATTGTAGGATAGACTTGAACCTAAAATTTGTTTATTGGTCTTTATTCTGGACAAGGCCCTTGTACCATGTGCTATGGGTGCCACAGAAATACAGTAAAAAGCCACAACTGACATAAATACAATTGAATTGAGGCTTTCCCTTTCCTATTTTGTTAACAGCAACCACAAGGTGAGAAAGGTGAAAAAGGACCCCCTGGAGAAAAAGGACCCCCTGGTCCAAAGGTAAGCTTGTGAGCTTGTAAAGGTACAGTGGGGCAAAAAAGTATTTAGTCAGCAACTGATTGTGCAAGTTCATCTACTTAGGATGATGAGATAGGTCTGTAATTTTCATCATAGGTACACTTCAACTATGAGAGACAAAATGAGAAAAAAAATCCAGGAAATCACATTGTAGGATTTTTAAAGAATTTAATTGTAAATCTTGATGGAAAATAAGTATTTGGTCAATAAGAAAAGTTCAGCTCAATACTTTGTCACATAACCTTTGTTGGCAATGACAGAGGTCAAACGTTTGCTGCAAGTCTTCACCAGGTTTGCACAAACTGTAGCTGGTATTTTGGCTCATTTCTCCATGCAGATCTCCTCTAGAGCAGTGATGTTTGGGGCTGTCACTGGGCAACACGGGGACTTTCAAACTCCCTCCCAAATGTTTCTATGGAGTTGAAGTCCTGGAGACTGGCTAGGCCACTCCAGGACCTTGAAATGCTTTTTACGGAGCCACTCCTTCATTGCCCTAGTAATGTGTTTGGTATCATTGTCATGCTGGAAGACTCAGCCACGTTTCATCTTCAATGCTCTCACTGATGGAAGGAAAAGACTTGGCTTAAAAATTTCACGATACATGGCCCCGTTCATTATTCCTTAACACGGATCAGTCGTCCTGTCCCCTTTGCAGAATAACAGCCCCAAAGCATGATGTTTTCCACCCCATGCTTCATGTTAGGTATGGTGTTCTTGGGATGCAACTCAGCATTCTTCTTCCTCCAAACATGACGAGTTGAGTTTTTACCAAAAAGGTCTATTTTGGTTTCAACTGAAACACATGATATTCTCCCAATCCTCTTCTGGGGGATTATCCATATGCTCTCTGGCAAACTTCAGACGGGCCTGGACATGTACTGGGCTTAAGCAGGGGGACACGCCTGGCACGCAGGGGATCTCAGTCTCTCTCTGCGTAGTGTGTTACTGATGGTACCTTAGTTACTTTGATCCCAGCTCTCTGCAGGTCATTCATCAGGTCCCTCCATGCAGTTCTGGATTTTTGCTCACCCATTCTTATGACCATTTTGACCCCACAGGATGAGATCTTGGGAGATTATCAATGGTCTTGTATGTCTTTCCATTTTCTTACAATTGCTCCCACAGTTGATTTATTCACACCAACCGTGCCTATTGTAGATTCACTCTTCCGCCTGGTGGTTGCAGGGTCTACATTTTCTTCCTGGTGTCCTTCGACAGCTCTTTGGTCTTGGCCATGGTTGGGTTTGGAGTTGACCGTTTGAGGGCTGTGGACAGGTGTTTTTTTATAGCAGATAATGAGGTCAAAAAGGTGCCATTAATACAGGTAATGAGTGGAGGACAGAAGAGCTTCTTAAAGAAGTTGTTACAGGTCTGTGAGAGCCAGAAATCTTGCTTGTTTGTGGGTGACCAAATACTTATTTTCCACCATGATTTACAATTAAAGTCTGTTGTACATAGTTGAAGTGTACCATGATGAAAATTACAGACCTCTCTTATCTTTCTGAGTAGGAGAACTTGCACAATTGGTGGCTGACTAAATACTTTTTTGCCCCACTGTAAATGTGAGCTTGTTTACAAATATGCAGTTATAATACTGAATTGTTATTGCAAGCCAAGTACAGAATGTCTTTCAAACCATGTAAATCATTTTTATTGTTTTGTAACAGAATATAAACAGCAGCAATATACCAGCAAGATGCAATTGCATTCCTGATTTGTTAAGATTCTTACTCTTGTTTTCCTCCAGTTTAAGTCTTTAACCATTTCCATTTGTTAGCAGCTATTTGTCAAAAGAATAGCTACCAATCTACAGCTGCAAACAATTTGAGAAGGGTGCTAAAGGTCTTTTATGTATACATAAGCTTACATATGCCTGCAATTGGTTAGTTCTGCAGTAATTAAGTTGGGTGAGAGGAATGCCATCATTCCCAGCCAAAGATGGGGACAAATGATGGCAACTTGTTCCCCCAGACAAAGACAGGTATGGCTTTGAGGATGTAGCCTTGTTCTGCCAATAATTGGCTGAGACATTTATAATTGTGCCACTTGGTGGGGCATTATTTATTTTTGATCTATACATTATTAAGGCTTGTCACTAATGTTGCAAATTCAGTTCTATTAGTTACAGAATTGGGTGTCATGGCCTCATGAATGTACTGTAAGTAAATGTACTATAATTATTTTGGCATACACAATCTACTATAATAGACTTGTGCTGTCTTAATGAATTAATTGTATAACACTGCTAATGCTTGCAGTATCATACTATATGACATATATACCAGCCGCCCCATTAGATATGACATTAAAATGTTTTGTGAATCTGAGTGTTCATTATGGTGACCCCACATGTTTTTTCAACTATTAACATTCTTGATAAATGAATAGGACAAGCCATGTGTACAGTGCAATTCCTGTCCCAACCTACTCCCTTTCCTTCAGTCTCCACTTATGTCCTTGGGGCAAGGAGACTCATTTTTGTAATTATACTTCATCTGGCTCATTTAAACCTAAGATTCTGTAGCATGGGCTTCTCAAATTTGCCCTCTGTCTTTTTCCCACACACAGGGGGACCCTGGGTTGCCTGGTGCTTATGGACCACCCGGACCAGTGGGACCTAAGGTCAGTCTGACTGAAAAAGAGACTTGATATGAGGTGACCAAATGATGTGAAATGGTAAAAAGGTGTGAATTGCTGGTGCCATATTTAAATGACTATTACAGCTCAGATTAAGTGCCTTTGTGGAGAACTGTGTTCCACAAGATGTTGTCAGTCATTTGGTAGTAATTTCAGTCATTAAAGCAAAACGAGTCTCACTGTGGCTCAACAGTTTTACTGTTTTGGTGCAGTTGTGGTCTAATAAAATGTCTACACTGGATTAGTGTACATGTTTATTTCTAAACGACGAGCTGTAATATGATCCACATCTGTAAGGATTTTATTAATGTGTTAAATGTTCAGAAAATACCCTTGTTTTTTTCTGTAATAAGTCACTGTGTTAAAGATTTAATTTCTATAGTTTTAGTTCTAGGCTGGGTAATTGTGTGCAATTTTGAGTATTTTTTTACTCTTCCTGTTAAAGTTATGGAGTGTATATACCAGGAAAGTGTTACGGGGGAGTCGAGGCATGGGCAGACGAATGCAAGTCTCAGTTGGCAAAAAGTGGGGTTTATTGACAAAAAGGGTCCAGGACACAAGGGGTATTCAAACGCCAAAATACATAAAATAAATTATAACTAATAACTAAGGAGAAACACAGCTCACAGAAATGGCCGGGGCTAGGAAAACACAAAAGCAAAAGTGTCGAGCATTACAACAGCAGGTTACAGCATAGACAAGGGTTAAATAGGCATGGGGCTAGGCAGGCTGAGCATAACCAGAGGCTAGGAGAACATAGACTAAGACTAAGCAACAACAGACTAGAGGACACAAGTGAGGCAAGGATACCAGCAAGGCAAGGATAACAGATAAGAAGTAGGCAGGACTAAGCTCAACAATAGGCTAAGGGATACAATCAAGGCTAGGATAACAGACATGAATGAATAAAATGAAACTACATGGATGAAGAAATAATAATAATAAAAAAAAGACATGACAACGAAGGAAAAGATAACAGCAACAAATAATAAACAACTGATAGTACTTATACATGGAGTAGAAAAAACAAGACACAGGACTAGCTACCAGATAAAGAAATAAAAAAAAAAGGACAACAAAGGAAAAAAGATAACAGCAACAAATAATAAACAACTAATAGTACTTATACATGGAGTAGAAAAAACAAGATACAGGACTAGCCGCCAAGACAACAAAATCAGCCACGCCAGCGGCGAGGGCAAATTTCTCAGACAAAAGAGCACACCCACCAAAATGCAATACACACAAAAAAAACTAAACAGAAATAGTAATTGGTACAGCTGTAAACAGGAAGACAATAATAAAACACACACTGGCTGGTCTAAGCAAGGACTAGATACCCCCCAGAGCAAGGACTAGGTCAGATTGATACAAACATGAAACATAATGGCGGAACAAGAACTAGAGTAAGCTAAGAAAAGCTCAGACTAGGCTGGGCTAACTATGTGAACATAAATACTAACGGCATAGGGAAAAGGTGACTAGAAACAATGACGTGGATGCATATACACAACCTAAGCAAGGTATAGGCAGAGCCAAACGAGAGACAAACAACAGTACCACGAGTGCCAGAGTCCAGAGGAATGCAGGGAAACCGACAGACGAAGCATGACCGAGTATCCTCTTCATGAAACAAACAACAGACTTTTGCAGGCAACAGTGCAGGCACAGGGGCGGACGACACATAGCTGATACAGTGTAGCGAGACTAATGGCTCAAAGGGCCCTAATGCCGGACTTAAGGGCACGGAAGGCCCTGACACGGGACTGAAGAGCTCGAAAGGCCCACATTCGGGACTGAAGGGCTCGGAAGGCCCACACTCGGGACTGGAGTGGCTCAGTGACCGAGCTAAGCGATACGGACGACTCGGAAATGGGGCTAACTGGCAAGGATGGTACAAAGTTGGTACATATCCACTTATTTCTGAAGATATTGACTATTTATATAAAACAATGAAGGGTGCCAATAATGTTGACCACAACTGTACATGGTCAAGAGACAGGAATACATGGTGTTACCTTTAACTGTTTAATGTCATGTTGTCTAGTTTTCTAGCACCAAAATTGAACAACATGGCAACTGAGTGACACGACTGAGCTCTGTGTCGAAACTTGCATAGGACTCGTTCAAATGCTGAAACACATTTAGGAAGTTTAAATAAATGTAGCAATATGGCAAAGTGTTGCAGCACTTAGGCACAGCTTTAGTAATAAATTATGCATAAATTTCTATTTACACCTTATTTCCAATCTTTTCTCCGTCATGCGAGAGTTTTAATTTCTACTATGACTGATATTAACATAGTACAGAATTAGTATGGAAAATTATAATAAACTTCTTGTCGCACGTTAACATGCCATCTGCTCATGCCATGCTTCCTGCTTGACCAGTTAACCAGTTTCAAATATAACCAAAATGTAATATGATTGCACTACTTTTTCTCCAGTCTAACCCAGTTAGCATTGTCTTCTAAGCTTACAGTCAGCTAGTCTTGTAATACTCTGTACAATATACAAGAACAATAAATAAAATGCACTGACCATGTTACAGTTTCAAGGAACATTAGACTGACTAATGAGTTAGAGGAAATAATTACCATATCTAAGATGCCTTTCAGTTTTGTTTGTTTAAACTGACTTGAGGCAAAACAGTGACTGTGTGTATACTGTATGTGTGTGTATATATATATATATATATATATATATATATATATATGCACCTCACTCAGGACATTGCTGTACTTTCCTAACATCATTAGGAAATGTGCAGCTCAGTTGAACAGGAGAGATCTAGCTCCAGTATACTGCACAAGTGCCCAGTCATTGCTTGACTGCATTTAATTGACTGAAGGATTAATATATTAATAAACCGCTTCAAATATTAATATTAATATTTGAAGCGGTTTGTATTTAAAGCATTTGTATTCCTTTCCTTATTGGGGCAGTTTGCATATAGTCATTGTGACCTAGTACAACCCCAAATCAGAAAAAAAACATTACATTTGTTTTGATTTAATTGCAGATAGTTTGAACCCAAGATATTTCATGTTTTGTCTTGTCAACATCATTTTATTTACTAATATGCATCCCTACTGAATTTCATGACTCCAACACATTCCAGGGACAGTAAAGTTGCTGTTCCTTCTCACAACACTTAAAATACATTTTGGCAATGCGGATAGCAAGCGATTAAAATCTCAGTGTACTCTTCTTCATTAATGCTGCCATCACAGAAGTGAAAATTGCCATTGTGAAGGGCACTGTCACAGCCCCATACCATGACAGACGATGGCTTTTTAACTTGTTGCTGATAAAAGTCTGGATTGTTTTTTTTCATCACTAGTCCGGAGAACATGGTGTCTATAATTTCCAAGAAAAAAATTAGTTGTCAGACCACAATACGTTTTCATTGTGTGATGGTCCATTCCGGAGCCCATAGACTTTGAGGGTGCATTCTGGACATGCTTAACATAAAGCTGAAGCATTCCCATAGTAAATTTTTAAGTGAAATTTGTGATTGTAACTCTATATTGTAATGCTTGAGAAATATTTCCCAAAGTAATGCCTTGCCCATGTAGTTATATCATCTACTGATGAACGATGGTTCTTAATGCAATGCCGTATGAGGGATCGGAGATCAGGGGTCTTCACTTTAGGTTTCCATCCTTGCCCTTTACACACTGACATTCCTCCAGATTCATTGAATGATTTATTGACATTATGCACTGTAGATGGAGAAATATGCAAACCCCTTCCAATCTTTCTTTGAGGACTTGAAGTTGACCATTCATAATGTGAAATATCTTGGGTTCATACCGTCTGAAATGAAAAAAAAACATCAGTGTAAGACTAACTGCCTGTTTTAAATTTTTATTGTTATTTCTTTCCCCATTTTTCCATTCTGTCCCAACTTTTTCTGATTTGGAGTTTTAAAACAATCATCTGACTTCAACCTATGCAATGATAACCTTTATTCATCCATTCATCTGCACGTAATGGGTGTTGTGACAAAAAATTCTTTCTGATAAGTGCCTGGAAATGGTCCAGGCTGAGAATGGGGTGTGTATTGAAGGTACCATCTGTGTCTGGATGGTGGCCCACAAAATTGTGGGAGCTGCTCGTACTGTTGGCATATCAAATGATCCTCTCTACTGGTGGTCTGTCTGGGCCATCAAGAGCATGTCTGCTGTGTGCACTCACAGAACCACTTCTCCCAACACCTCCTAACAGCTAGGTCAGAATAGCCTAGATGCCGGGCAATTTGTCGAAACGACCATTCTGTCAGTCCAATGATGCGTCCCCTCTTAGTTTGTCAACTGGGCAGAATGTCTTTTGATTGGGTTGTAGAGGCATGTCTAGCTGTCAGCAATATCTCACCAAGAGGTGCACTACTCAAAAGTAGCCTCTGAGACCCTTTTTACTGGGCAGTTGGGGAAGCACTATTATTATGCCCTCTTGTGGCAAGACTCAGGGTCTTATCAAACCACAGTTGCAGACATTTACAGAACAGCCTGAGACATAACTGCATGTCGAGTTTTGCAGCTATCTGACATGTCTATCTGGGTGCATTTTTTTGTCAATGAGTATACAGTATTTTGAGGTCATTTAGCAGTGCCCTGGTACGTGACTATGTCTGTAACCGATCTCTGAAAGCAGTCATAGCAAAAACCCATTTGCCCAAGTTTTGCATTGGATTAATTGTATGTTTTATAAATTAAGCTTCTATTAGAGACATATGTAGATAACCTCCAATTCCAAATTCTGAGTAGACTATTACAGAATAATAAAAACATCATAAAATAGCAGTGGCTATGTATAAAACAGAGCTGCTAGATTACAAGGACATTTTAGGCCATTCTTGCTTTCATGTATATTCTTGCTTTCTCTGATTTGAGGTTTTATAGCTTAGTAGTGCTACAGGCTGGTTTTGCTTTAGTATATTCAGCTGGACTATGCTGATGTGTGCAAATGAATCCAGTGCATAAACATACTTAAAGCGTGTTCATAAACAGTTTCACACCCTCCCACACTCATGCATTATTTAAAATTTAGCCTTGAGAGATGCATTAAAGTCAGACACTTATTTTACCCAACAATGTCTGTTTCCTAAATTGTTCTGGCAGTTCATATTAATCTTAAGACGGTCACAACATGCCCAATTACACCCACTGACATAATGTCCTTGTCTGGGATGCTGTGTGCTCTGCATTTTATTCTGCAGACTACATCATCTTTATAGTACACATCTGAGTCCAGTTGTATGCATCTGTTATTTTGTTGCACCTGAGTTTATAGTTCTGTAAAACCAAGTCAATATCAGGTTTATTGGTTCAAAGTAATATAATAGTTCTGTTGCAATACTTTTCTGAGACCAAGATATTAAAAGTAATTTCCCATTGGACTGTTGAATGCAACTCCAGTGTACAAAACTGCACTGTTCAATTTGTACATTATGTGGATTTGGATCATTGTACTGGATCAATGAAGGGGTTTGGGAATTTTCACCACATCTGTTCCTAAATTGTATGTAGTCACCCATACAAAATCCACAGACAAATACTGACAGTGTAATTTGGCTGTTAGTCAGGTTGTTTGACGGTTCTGGTTGACAAATTTCTGCACTGCTAGGGCTAAGAACTGTTATTCTGTAGTGGAAAGTACTATTGGCATCTTCAGCTCAGCTATAAAGGGTAAAGTCAAACAAGGTTGTACAAAGGGACCCATAGAGTACTGGTTTTTAACCCATAAAACTTGACTGTCCTGACTTGGCTCTAGGGCAGCACTTAGATTAACATCAGTGATCTTGAGCTTTATGAACTGGAATTCTAAAAGCAAGCATAAGGTCACATTTACAATTACAATAGTGCTATAGTGTCTACTAGTGACTCTGGTACAATAGAAATGCATTTTTGGAGCAATGTATCATATGTCACTGTCAATATATCTTATGGACAGACGAATCTCTGAATGGTAGATGCCAAGATGCATCTGTTTTAATGTCAACTGTAAATATTCCACTGTGTTAAAATGTTTGTGGATTATCCTTGTTAATCCTGCCTGGCTGTATTTCGACTCCTGCTATGTACACTGACTAATTTTTGGATTATTCCCAGTTGTTTACACCTGCGTTGCACTTGCATGATATTGCAGCCACAATTGCATTATAATACAGTTGGAGCTTCATACACATGGGGGACTGGATCCAGGATACAAAAATCTGTAGATGCTCAAGTCTATTATATAAAATTACTCCCATATACTTTAATCTTCTATTATACTGTATTGACAACTAATATAATGATTTATAGGTTACTGATAATACCTAGTATATGTAAATGCTATGTATTTGGATCATTGTACTCACTTCCGGTTGAGAGTACGTCGAGCGTGTCTGTAAACATTGCCGCTTCTCACTGGACTTCTGTTACTTTTACGGTTACTTTTTCCTTACCTGTGATCTTAAATGGGATTTATCGGTTTTTGTGACTTTGACTGCGCTGTATTTGTTTGCTGCTGCGCTCCCCATAGCACTGCTTATGGAGCTCTAGCCGGCTTGGCTTGCTGGTTTTATTGCTTTACGTTTGTCTACGAGTCCTCTTCATACTACCTGGCCCGAGCGACTGGGAGGTGAGTAAATTTATTTTGCTCATTTCGCTGTTTGCTCTCAGTTTTCTTCGGCTTCTGAATGCGCTGTCTGATTGTCTGGCTGGTGCTTGGTTGTGTGTTGGCTAACGTGGCCTCGTATCGCGATTGCTACAGCTACGCTTCGCTAATTATCAGTATCCACTCTTACCGGCAGCTACAGCACCACTATTGTTGGTTTTTGCTGAGTGGCTTGCAGTCATAATGTAAGTCACAACGCTACTGTTTCTCGTTTACTTTTTCGATCTCCATACTGCCGTAGTAGCAACTACTGGTGTAGCTGACCACCATCCCAGTTCTCAACTTGTTTACTTCTCTGATGATCTCCGCTGTCTATGTACCTCACATCGTCTGGATCCATCAATCTACCGCCTGTGCTGCTCTGTTGGGATTACAAGAAGACCCCGTTATATCCATCGTGGTTGAAGGCATCGTCCCCTTACTGCTGCCCCCAGGGTCAGATCTCCTGAGGTGTTAATTACAGCTCTGGGTTCGTGGAGTGGACTTCAGTGTTCTGCAAGTGGTGCCTCGGACCAGCAGTCCATCATACACTCTCCCATTTTTATTTTTTTTTTCCCAATCTGAATGCTGCTACCCCCCCTGGATTTAAATACTATTCTGTCCCCCGATGTTCAGGTCGTGGTGGGGGTCTAGCTGTTCTGTTTAACTCTGCCGTTAATTTGACTCTAGGCAATGTTCATGAGGTCGCATCCTTTGAGCTTCTGACTTTGAAGGTTGTTGGCCCATGTCCGATCTCCATTCTACTCATCTATCGTCCTCCCAAGTGCTCCATCTTTGATTTTCTTTCAGAACTTGGTGAGGTACTCACTTGCGCTAGTTCCTCTTCCTCCTCCATAATTATGCTCGGCGATCTCAACATCCATCTCGACTCTGGAGCCTCCACGACGTTAGACTTTCTATCCCTCCTAAACTGCTTTGATTTATCTCAACACGTTGACTTTCCAACTCACAAGCACGGTCAAATTCTTGATGTAATATGTTCCACCTCAGGAGTTGTCAGTAACGTGTTCGGTCCATTGTCTGCACTATCTTGATCACTTATCCACTTATTCATTTCATGCCCTGTGTCCTCTCTTCCTGTTCCTAAGAGCCTAGCCCCCTTGTCCCTAAGTTCTACTCTCTTAATCGTAATGTTTCGGCTGTCAGTTCCATCTTCCTTTACTTCCGTTACTGTCTCTGCTCCCGACTCATTTAATTTTTCATATATCAATCAACTCAGTCCTCTTCTCTAGATGAAGAGGGGGTGTATTCTACAACGAACATGATGCATAATATCTTTTGACACGCTTGCACCACCAATCAAACTAGATCTTGCTTCCCCCATACGTCCCCATGGTTGTTCCTTCCAGAAAGGCTATTTCGTAACCTTAAATGTTATGGGACGGCGCTGGAGCGCGTTTACAAGGGGAAATTGGGGGTTACTGTTCCTTTTCTGGCATTTACTGAACATTTTCTAATTATACGTTGGCGCTAAATAAGGCACGCTCACGTAACTACTCTGAGGTTATTTTAGAAAGCTGTTCAATCCCAAGCCGGCTTTTTCCCTACTAATAAGCTTCTTTTGGGCCCCATTTGTGGATTCACTCTTCTGCCTCACCCGACTTGTGTTACTCTGCCAAATTTTTTCAGTGACAAGGTTTTAAAACCTTTACCCGGGATCTAACAGCATTCCCCACCGTTTGAACCTCCTTTTCTCACACTGTATCTGGCCATCCGGTACTCTTACCTTACCGTCCTTTCCTTCTGCGATCACATTTCTCATTCCAAAATCATTACTAATTCTGGCCCACTACCTCACCAACTTGACCCCAGTTTCCCCCTCTCTCTACCTCCTGTGCATCTTCGTTTCTGAGCCTATCTGTTCCATCGCTGTCAATAGTCAACACTCTACTGTATGTGTTCCTTCCTCGTGGAAGCTAAGCTGCTGTGACTAACTACTTCCTCTTATTAGAAAAGCCCGACCTTGATAGTTTCTGTTCTGGTAACTTCCCGTCCCATCTCAAATCTTCCTTTCATCTCTAATGTTGTCGAAAGAGTCGTAGCCTCTCACACTACTTGACTTTTTGTCCTCTAACCAATGTTTTTTTTGAAAGCGTTTCAATATGGATTTCGTCCCCATCACAGTACTGAAGAAAACCGCTCCTCTTTGTGTACTTAATGAATAATTCTTTTTGCTGCCTATAAAGGTCATGTCTCCATACTACTTCTTACGTCTGCTTGATCTTACTGCTGATATACTTGCTTTCTGAAACTTACTACTCTTGCTTTTGATACTGTAAACCACACCCTACTTCTGTCCTAGACTTTCTACAGTTGACTTTTCTGGCGCAGTCATCCTGGTTCACATCACTTTGACCGATAGGCGCCATTTTGTTTGCATTGGAAGCCATGTAATCTGACCTGTTCCCATCGTCGGGTGTTCCACAGTTCAGTTCTTGGGCCGCTAAATTGTTTCATATCTAACACTCACTGCCTCCCCTTGGTGACCTTTTTCCGCCATTATGGTTAACTATTCATCACTGCATGCCGATGACACTCAAGAGTCTGTCAGGCTTAAGCCATCTGATTCCTTTCCCCCAGTCTGTGTTCGCACGAGGTGTCCTTAATATCACATTCAATGGTTTCGGGCAACTATCTTCTTCTAAATACCCATAAAACAGAACTCCTCGTTACTTGGCACAAATTAAGCCTCTATCATCTCTTTCTACATCTGTTCTCCTTATTGTTGATTTTCGTGTTCTTCCTTCCTGTCTCTTCGATCTGCTCGTAATCTTGGTGTCCCTTTTTGGATCACCTCTTTTCTTTTCACTTTGGACAGCACAGAAAGAGCGCTCTAGAAGCGGCTGGGAAGGTGTTCAATATAACGAAAGAGTGACGCCGTCTCCGTCTCGGCTATCCAATAAGGTCCAGGATGCACTTGTCCATGCATCTGTGTCTCTCGCTTGACTACTGTAACTTAACTCCTCCTTCATGGCCTCCCATCGAAACCTCCCTCCGACCGTTACAAAGCTTATTCCAAAATGCTGCTGGCTAGGATTCTAACCTCCACAGGAAAAGGGAACACCTCAACTCCTGTGCTTGAGGAAACTTCACTGGTTGCCCATCCATCAACGCATCAAAGTAAAATCCTATGCTAACATTAAATCATGCATGGGCTTAATCCCTGCCTATCTGTCCTGGTCTGCTCGATCACTACAACTCCCTTTCCGCACCCTATAACGGTCATCTGAGTCCTGTCTATTGGTACCCCAGGTTTCGGAGGCTGTCCACAATGGGAGCAGAGCTTTTAGTGTGGCATGCCCCCCCTGCTGGACTCTGCTCTCCCTCTTTCTCCTGCGCCTATCACAACGCCTCTCTCTCTCTCGCTCTTGTTTAAAACTCAGGAAAAACTCATCTGTGGCCTTTCGCATCAGCATTTTCATTCCTCATCTACTGCATCCTGTGGAAGTTTTCATGATTTCAGCGACCTTGGGTTTTTGTGAAAAACGCTATTAATGTACTGAATAATAATTATACCCTCATAATACTCATTATTCTTATTTTCCACTTCTTCATTATTAATGTTGTTTTCTTCTTACATTCTCTCATAATACTTGTTTATCCAGCATTGTAACAGTAGTTGTTTTGCATTAGGGAATAATGACAAGAAAAAAACTACATGAATGAGACATGAGGCAAATAATATTCACAAAACGAGTGCTGAAGAAAGACTGATGATCTGTGCAATTGTGGGAAGGTACAGCATGTGGAACGCTAATCAATTCATTACTTGTGTATTGTGTTTTATTTGGGAGGTTGATGCTGTCTAGAACAGTATTATATGGCTGAAAATATCGCAACCATTTTGAATAACACCACTCTGTGCACAATCAGCAGCACAGTTTAAGTGTTGCACCTAGCTTCACTTCTCAGCAGGGTATTGTTATATAACTTTAATCATATGGATTCAGTGTAGTGGTCTGTGTGCAACAAATTCATCTTTTGTTCTTTGGAAGTTTTGGGAGTTCTTTTAAATAAAATTGTTTTGGTTCCAGAACTACTGGATTTTGATAGCCAACTGTACCTTACTGGTTCCTTATTATCACTAATAAAATTACTGCTTTAACCTACAAAATGGTCAAACATGAAGTACTCAAAATGATGTACTGTAAAGAAGCTGAATCAGTTCTTAGCGTAGTAAGGAAATTCACAGAAACATGCATTATATAAAGTACACTGGCTAAAGAATTAACTTTACTGCTGTTTTTTAAGTGGGTTCTTGCAGTACCTTCAGCAGCCTAATCATAGATGGGGAAGTACACAATAATACAGATATATGAACAGTGATGTCTCAGTGGTTAAGGTTTTGAATGGTTTGGAAGGTTTAAGGTAGATACCTGAAACAAGGCCTTTAACCTTTAGCTGTTAATATTTTGGTTTAAGGCATCTGCCAATTGCTATAATTGTGTAAGTATAAAGTACACTGTTTAAAAATTAACATTGTAATTACACAGTACGAGTAAACACCTGTGTAAATGCACACAGTGGGAAATGTAACATAACTGCACTGACATTACTTTTTCCAGTAGCTCTCCACTACGGGTGAGTTTTCACATCTTTCAGTGAGCTATTTTGGCTGGTGATCAGGCACCCTTGTAGTGTATACATGCAGCATGAATTTTTAAAGGTCAGTGTTGGGGCTGCATCGGTACAGGAAATTCATTTACAGCAAATTCAAATCAACCCTCTAGTTCTCCCCTATAGCTCCACCAACATTTTAGTTCAATTCCACTCTGAATGCACCTGTATCAGGTAAACATGATTCTCAAGAATCATGTCTGGGGTATTAGTGTAGACAATTTTTTTTCTGGGTTACAGACTCTTATGACTGGCTTCAGAATGTTATGTTTAGATGATCTGTTATAAAACTAGGGCTCAGCCTCACTGAGGTCTCTTTTGGAGCCATATTGTATAATGGAAGTTTAGTGTCATTTTAGTATGTGCCAAAATCAATGTTTGTGTCTCAGTGTATTTAAAGGAAAAGCAGGTGGCAGGTGCTGACTCACGTCATAACTGCTGTGATGCTGCGTCTAATGACTATTGAAGCTGTTACTGATGTTCTTCTCCATAATGTACATGAAAATAGTCTGTCCGTCACTTTAAATAAAATGCTCCGTCAAATGTTTGCTTTAAAGCCCATCCTACAAAAAAATGGATAGAGCAGGACTTTCATCCATAAAAATCATGAAATGTGGCGTGCCTGTATTGGTTTACCTTAAAGTATTGACTAAGTGTGCATCTTTTATTTCATTGAACACCGTATGGACACAAGATGTCTTGTCTAGTTAACTTAATTTCAGTTATTAATATACACTGGGGCAATAAAGTAGTCAGCCACTGATTGTGCAAAGTCTCCTACTTAGAAAGATGAGAGAGATCTGTAATTTTTATCATAGGTACACTTCAACTACGAGAGACAAAATGAGAAAAAAAAATCCCAGAAATCACATTGTAGGATTTTTTTTTTTTTAAAGAACTTGAATTGTAAATTGTGGTGGAAAATAAGTATTTGGTCAGTACCAAAAGTTCACTCTACTTTGTAACATAACCGTTTGTTGGCAATGACCGAGGTCAAAAACGCTTGCCTTAAGAGTCTTCACTTCAACCAGGTTTGCACACACTGTATCTTGGTATTTTTGGTTCTTCCCTCCATTGCCGGTCTCCTCTATAGCAGGGATGTTTTTTTGGGCTGTTGCTGGCAACACAAAATAAAAAGGAAACCCCCTTTCAAACTCCCTCCACAAATTTCTATGGGGTTGAGGTTCTGGAGACTGGGCCTAGGCCACCCCAGGACCCTTGCAATGCGTTTTTTACAGAGCCACTCTTTTGTTGCCCAAGCAGTGTTTTTTTGGGATAATTGTCTTGCTGGAAGCCCCAGCCCACATTCCGCTTCATGCCTCTCAATAGGTGAAGGAGTTTAGGCTTAAAATCTCAAGGTTACTGGCCCTGTTCATTCTACCTTAACAATGGATCAGTCGTCCTGTCCCTTTGCAGAAAACATCCCCAAAGCATGAGATTTCCACCCCCATGCTCACAGTACGTATTGGTTCAAACTCAGCCTTCTTCTTCTTCCAAACATGACAGGTTGAGTTTTTACCAAAAAGTTCTATTTTTGTTTTCATCTGACCACATGGATATTCCCCAATCCTCTTCTGGATCATCCATATTCTCTCTGGCAGACTTCGACAGGCCCTGGACATTTACTGGGCTAAGCAGGGGAACCAACGCCTGGCACTGCGATCTGAGTCCCTCTCGGCATGGGTGTTACGATGGTAGCCTTTTGAAAACTGTAACCTGCAACCAGGTTGGAATTTTTATTGTATTGTATTCACTCTTCCCAGCCTGGCGCAGTTCTACAGTTTTTTTCCTGGTGTTCTTCGACAGCTCTTTGGTCTTGGCCATGGTTGAGTTTGGAGTCTGACTGTTTGAGTCTGTGGACAGGTTTGTTTTATACAGATAACAAGGTCAAACAGGTGCCATTAATACAGATAACAAGTTTAGGACAGAAGAGCTTTCTTAAACAAGTTACAGGTCTGTGAGAGCCAGAAATCTTGCTTGTTTGTGGGTGACCAAATACTTATTTTCCACCATGATTTACAATTAAATTCATAAAAAATCCTACAATGTGATTTCCTGGATTTTTTTTTCATTTTTTCTTTCATAGTTGAAGTGTACCTATGACGAAAATTACAGACCTCTCATCTTGCACAATCAGTGGTTGACTAAATAATTTTTTGCCCCACTGTACATCCATTCCTGCATTTCAGCCCCGCAACACACACACACAAAAAAAATAAAGTATTTATATATATGTGTGTGTGTTTGTGTGTGTAATGTTTAAAATGATCACTAACAAAATTTGAACCTGTGCAGTAAAATGATTAAGCAATAAGAAAAGCAAGATCTTAAGTTTGTGTTGTCTCTCTGTTCAGGATGGTGTTATTAATGGATGACATTTCTAAAATCCTGCCAAATGTTTATTGTGAAGAAGAGAAGTAATAGAAAATCTTAATAATAAGTTTTCCCCTTCCCCTGCACATCAGCTCTCAGACATAATGGTTTGCCAGACAAGTGGCTGTTTGCTTTTGAATCCCACTTGAACTTTAGTGACATACTTACATAGCTTTTATTATTACTGCTAGTAGGGTGTTTGGAGCATCGAAAAAAATCTGCAGTTTTCTGAAGAGCACAAATTTCCACCTGAAATATTGTATAGGCTTTCATTAACAACCTGTTTGTTTCAGCAAAAATATTAGTTAATGGTTGTCTCAGAATCTTGATTACAATCTTGATATTATGGACAAAATAAGAGAGGTGTTACTAGGGATATAGAAGGGTTTTGAGAGCTAATGCATTGTCTAAATGTAATTCAAAGAAAAATATTTTTAGTTGAATGCATATTTCTTCCAAATGCATTTAATGCACCTTGGCACATTGGAAGGAAACCAGTGCTCTATTCCAGGACTGGACTTTTTCTTTGGACTCTTTAAAATATACTTGTTTAATTATAGGAGTGCCTATTTGCTCTGCATATAAATGTGGCATTGTCAGGTTTGTCTAACTAAGTAAGGTTGATCAACTTCTAGATGCATAATCATTTTGCTATCTGAGGTTTTTAAATTATTAGTATTTTGTACCAGCAAATTCTGCTAACTGTTCAAGATATTTAGTAGAACTGCACTTCAGTCACCTGCGTTCAATTGCGTAGAATTTAGAGTAACTATTTTATTGTTCTTCTCTTTAACAGGGTGATAAGGGAGATGTTGGACAACCTGGTACAGACGGACCACAAGGTGTGCCAGTAAGTGTTGATCATTTGATAATCTTGACCTACACTGACCAAAAACTAGACCCTAAAGGTCACCTCAGGTCTCAAGCCGTACACTTGCCGCCAGCTACCTGCTTTCCCTAACACAAAAAGGGCAAAGCTACGAACACACGCATGAGAGTTGGATGAGGTCTCAAAATACGCTGCGGTGCTCAGAAGTGTGCTTATAGAGGTGAGCACGCAGGTGTCGCAAGTCTTTCAATAAGCACTCATTAGCGTGGGCGTGCTGCCGCAAAACCGATCCCCTCAGTGTCTGTCGAGCCAATTCTGCCATTTAGCATTGGCTCATGGCTCCTGACAGTACCCCCCATCAACCCCTAGCCTGCCAAGTGTCCTCAAGGTTGAGGTTATGATGCACAGCGAAGCCTGGGCAAACCAGACACTCCCAAAGAGACCCGCCGCTTCCTAACACCCTGAGTGGCGTTAAACATTAGCTTGTAGGTATGACAGGGCTTAGGTGGGGTAGGCTGAGCTGGGGGGAGAAGGCGGGGACTGGCACACCTGCAATACTGGCATGAGCACTAATGACCAGAGGACAGGGGTGGGCGTGAATGACAGTGGTGCAGGGGTCGGCATGAATGACCATGGCGCAGAGGTCATTGCGAAAGGGGCTGGAGCGACAATCCTTGTAGTGAGGATAGGTGCGCGTAACTTTGGTGAATGTGTAAGCACGGACGGCCCAGGTACATGGCTAGGTGGCACGGCGGGCTCAGGTATGGATCTAGGTGATGTGGCGGGCTCAGCTACGGATCTAGGTGGTGCGGCGGGCTCAGGTATGGAGCTAGGCGGTGCAGTGGGCACAGGTGGCAGCTTAGAGCATCACTCCAAAATGGAAGTGGTCATGGCTGTGACCTGCTCTAAGGCCTGCAGGAACCACAGCTCAGAGTGCTCCGCAATGGTGGGCACCTCCACTGCAGTAGAAGAAAGCACAGGAGAGCAGGGGCAGTTGATAGCGGCCCAGGAGGGCGGTGACGAGCTGCAGGTCTGACTGGCCCGCTCCCTGGCTCTAGCTCTAATATGGATTTCTGCATGGCTGGCAAGGTCATACAGGTCTGCCAGAGAAGAGGGATGTTCTGAAAAGAACAGCTTGTCCTCAACCTCTTCCCTCAGGTCCGTTTTGAAAAGGTTTATCATTCCAACTACAGTCTGTGGCGAGTGTTAAATTCGGCCACGTAATTGGCGACCGGCCTGGGACCTTGTCTCAACTCCAAAATGGGGGGGCGGCACATACCAGAGAATGGGTAACCTCAAAAAGGGTGGAAGGGGAAGCTATTAGGGCCTGAGGGACCCGCAAGTATGTCACAGTCAGCACCAGGAACTCCCGCTGGACCCTTACTGGTCGCATCCTACTGTTATGATTCGACATGACGAACCGTATAATTAAGGGATATTAGGACCCAAGTGCAGACGTTCCAGATGGAACTAAATAAAATAAAACAAAAAATAAAGAAAGAAATAAATAAAAAGGGAAAGTGTGGTGTGTGTCGGGGGTATGCACACGCACACACGACAAAACAAAAAGCAGTGGCTGGCGATTGAACCCTGAACACAGGCATCAGTAATAACTGCATAAACTGAACGTGTCACTCAGCCGCTGCGGGGAGAAAAGGAAAACAAATGAAACCTTTGCGGCACTCCGTACGGGTAACAATAGTCTGTGCAAGCGTGGACCTGTTACTCTGTTTGCACATTAGAGCTACGCCGTAAGCACTGCTCAGCAGACAAACAGACACAGAGCATAGCAATTTTTTGTTACTGTTATTATCCACATTTTACTGCTTAGAGTGGTGCTTGAAATTCTGTGACACTTTAGAATTTTCTATATTTCTGCATAAATATGACCTAAAACATCATCAGATTTTCACACAAGTCCTAAAATGAGATGGAGAACCCAATTAAACAAATCAGACAGAAATATTATACTTGGTCATTATTTATTGAGGAAAATGTTCCAATATTACATATTAGTGAGTGGCAAAAGTATGTGATCCTTTGCTTTCAATATCTGGTGTGACTCCTCTGTGCAGCAATAACTGCAACTAAATGTGTCCTGTAACTGTTGATCAGTCCTGCACACAGGTTTGGAGGAATTTTAGCCCATTCCTCTGTACAGAACAGCTTCGACTCTGGGATGTTGGTGGGTTTCCTCACATTAACTTCTTCCATTGCATTCCGATTGGATTAAAGTCAGGACGTTGACTTGGCCATTCCAAAACATTAACTTTATTCTTCTTTAACCATTCTTTGGTTCAGTGACTTGTGTGCTTAGGGTTGTTGTCTTGCTGCATGACCCACCTTCCCTTGAGATTTAGTTCATGGACAGATGTTTTGACATTTTCCTTTAGAATTCTCTGATATAATTCAGAATTCATTGTTCCATCAATGAAGCAAAACAGGCTCAAACCATGATACTACCACCACCACTGTTTCACAGATGGGATAAGGTTCTTATGTTGGAGTGTTTTCCTTTCTCCAAACATAACGCTATTTTTTTATACCAAAAGTTTCTATTGTGGTCTCATCCGTCCATAAAACATTCTTTCAATAGCCTTCTAGTTTGTCAACATGATCCTTAGCAAACTGCAGACGAGCAGAAATGTTTTCTTTGGAGAGCAGTTGCTTTGTCCTTGCATCCTTGCCATGCACATCATTGTTGTTCAGTGCTCTTCTGATAGTGGACTCATGAACATTAACATTAGCCAGTATGAGAGAGTCCTTTAGTTGCTTAGAAGTTACCCTGGGGTCCTTTGTGACCTCTCCAACTATTACACGCCTTGCTCTTGGAGTGATCTTTGTTGGTCGACCACTCCTGGGGAGTGTAACAATGGTCTTGAAAATCCTCCATTTATACACAGTATTTTTGACTGTGAATTGGTGTAGTCCAGACTCTTTAGAGATGGGTTTGTAACCTTTTCCAGCCTGGTGAGCATCAACAACTCTTTTTCTGAGGTCCACAGAAATCTCCTTTGTTCGTACCATGATACACAACCGTATTGTGAAGAGCAGGACTTTGATAGATCCCTGTCATTTAAATAAAACAGGGTGCCCACTCACACCTGATTGTCATCCCATTGATTGAAAACTCCTGAGTCTAATTTAACGTTCAAATTAACTGCTAATCCTAGAGCTTCACATAATTTTTCCACTCTCTTATATGTAATATTGCATCATTTTCCTCAATAAATAAATGACCAAGTATAATATTTTGTCTGATTTGCTTAACTGGGTTCCCTTTATCTACTTTTAGGACTTGTGTGAAAATCTAATGATGTTTTAGGTCATATTTATGCAGAAATATAGAAAATTCCAAAGTGTTCACAAACTTTCAAGCACCACTGTACATGTTTATATTATATCCTACAACTGATCCATAACGAACCCCAATGTATCACACAAGAAAAGAAGAAAGCCACCCAGTCTCGAAGTTCCAAATACTAGAGATGGGAAAGAGAATATGATGCAATACAGTGTCAGAATCCACAGACAGATAAAAAGAGAAATTAAATTAGACACAACATGTAATTAAAATGGTGTTTTACAAATTGCAGAACTCTCACTCTGCCTAAGAAGGAGCAGTAATAGGCAAAAGTTGTCTTAATGCATCAGTGAGTGGTATTGATTGATGGGCAACATTTTTGATCAAGTGTTAGTTATACTGGTAATATTAGGTGCAGAACTCAATTCAGTTCAATTCAGTTAAGGCTAGACAGTTTTTAGTATTTGATCCAAACGTGTTTTGAAAGACCCATTAACCAAACACTTAAACATTTCCAAAGCTGACATCAAACAAACCTCTGGCTCATTCACACTCCCAAAAAACAGATTTACAGGGCTGGCTTCATGATTAATAGCAGACACATTTTGTGGTCTGCTGTGTATTTTGCTTAGTTATTTTAATAACTCAAGTTCATCACTGTCTTATATGTAAAGTTGTTTTGCCCAAGAACAGTGACAGCAACAACAACAACAAATGCAATCTTACAGCCACTATTTAATGTATGACACATTTGTTAATTGAAATATTTATTTATTTAGTTAGTTAGTTATTTTTTCCTGTAGGGCAAAATATGTTTGCCTGCTATGCATGAACATTAGTATAATTATGGGTGTTTCTGTGAATTTCAGATATGATGTATTTTATTTCTCACATGTAATTGCATTCATGACCTTACACTCTCTCTCACTATCACACTTTTGCAGAGCACCTCTTCAGTATAATTCCCTCTAGTGGTCTCTTTAGTGTCTCTATTTGATCCTGACTCATATGGAAGAATCTTCAAGAGGAATTCACACACTTTTTGCAGCAGTATATTATGCAGGAAGCATCACTTCAAAGTGACATGTCTGCTCCTGTTTTTGTTTCCCTGCTCACTTCTATGGTCTCTTGGGAAGACAGAGTTCTTGATGTTTTCTACTTACTGCTTTGTCTCTCTTGAACTGTACGTGCTTAATTAACCTGGAGAGTTGCTGATATGGGTAAAGAGGACCTGTGTATTTGGTTGCATAATTGCATATATTTCTGAAGAAAGTGTTATTATGTTTTAGAGAAACAGCAGTTTCAGACTTTCAAGTCTAATGCAGGTGCTTTTAAATGGACCAGTGCATGTCAAATTCTTTAATAGCTACAGTGGTGCTTAAGTTTGTGAACCCTTTAGAATTTTCTATATTTTTGCATAAATATGACTAAAACATCATCAGATTTTCACACAAGTCCTAAAAGTAGATAAAGAGAACCCAGTTAAACAAATGAGACAAAATATTATACTTGGTCATTTATTTATTGAGGAAAATGCTCCAATATTCCATATTAGTGAGTGGCAAAAGTATGTGACCCTCTAGGGTTAGCAGTTAATTTGAAGGTGAATTAGAGTCAGGTGTTTTCAATCAATGGGATGACAATCAGGTGTGAGTGGGCACCCTGTTCTATTTAAATGACAGGCATCTATCAAAGTCCTGCTCTAAACAACACATATTTGTGGAAGTTTATTATGACACAAAGACCATTGTTACCCTCCCCAGGAGTGGTCAACCAACAAAGATCACTCCAAGAGCAAGGCGTGTAATAGTTGGCAAGATCACAAAGGACCCCAGGGTAACTTCTAAGCAACTGAAGGCCCCTCTCACATTAGTTAATCTTGATGAGTCCACCATCAGAAGAACACAGAACAAAAAGGTTGTGCATGGTAGAGCTGCAAGGAGAAAGCCGCTGCCCGTCTGCAGTTTGCAAAAGATCACGTGGCCAAGCCCAAAGTCTATAGGAAAAGTGTTATGTTTGGTGAAAGGAAAACACTGCATTCCAGTATAAGAACCTTATCCCATCTGTGAAACATGGTGGTGGTAGTATCATGGTTTGGGCCTGTTTTGCTGCATATGGGCCAAGACGGCTTGCCATCATTGATAGAACAATGAATTCTGAATTATATCAGAGAATTCTAAAGGAAAATGTCTTTCAATATCTGTCAAGACTGTTATAAGAATTTTTGAACTTATATTGTGCCAATTATATAGGCAGACACTATATAGAAGATTGCATGTACATGTCAACTGTTTATAGTAAGTGTGTGTCAGAGTCTTTCAATACTATTTAATTGATTGCTGTTGCATATGTCCAGCTTTAACATGTATACAGTAGGTATAATGAGGCAATAAAAGCAATCAAAGCTCTTCTCATTGCACATATGCATATTTTGCCTTTCTAATTGTGAGTTACTGAAAAGCTATCATTTGTTTAACAACCTAGCAACATAGACTAACGAATGTAACGACTTAATTACAAGCCATTAATGGCAATGAAAAGGAATTGTAGTGAATGTTGTAAAATAAATTAGACAAGAGGATCATAATTAATGAGCAGGCAATTATGGGTCCTGTTCTTCAGAGTGCATCATTTGAGCTGTCAGTCAAAACTGTGGCATTTAACGGGCATAAGTTTGATTTGTTTTGTTCTCAGGGTATTCGTGGACTTCCTGGCCAGGCAGGATCAAGCGGACCTCGGGTAAAACCTTTTACCTCTTTTGTGATTTATTATTAATGTACTTTATATTTGTGTACATACTCAGAAACCAGTTTACTAGGTGAGTCTACTTTGTACTCAAACTTACTGGCTATCTAAACCGATCTACCATGACATCAAAACCACTGATAAGCGAATAACATTGACAGTGTGATGCTCTGGTTAATGTTCTGCCAGGTCCTAGTATTCATGTGGATGTTACTTTGACATGTGCCAAATATCTAACGCTGTTGCCGACCAAATACACCCCTTCATTGCAGCAGTATTCCCTAATGATAGTGGCATATTTCCATATAATGCACCATACCACACTACAGAAATTGCTCAGAAATGGATTGAGGAGCATAAAAGAGTCTGAGGTGTTACAGTAGTGCTTGAAAGTTTGTGAACCCTTTAGAATTTTCTATATTTCTGCATAAATACGACCTAAAACATCATGAGATTTTCACACAAGTCATAAAACTAGATAAAAAGAACCCAGTTAAACAAATGAGGCAAATATATTATTCTTGGTCATTTATTTATTGAGGAAAATGATTATGCAGAAATGTAGAAAATTCTAAAGGGTTCAAAAACTTCCAAGCACCACTGTAACTTGGCCTCCAAATTTAACAAATCTAATCCCTGATCCATTGAGGCCCTACCTCACAACTTACTGGATTTAAATTATCTACTGCAAAAGTCTAGTTGCTCAGTACCACAGGAAACTTCAGAGGTCTTGTGGAGTCCATGCCTTAATGTGTCGGAGCTTTGGTGGCACAAGGCGGACGTACACAATATTAGACAGGTGGTTTTAGTGTTATGGCTGATTGATTGGTGTATTTTTATTGGCTATTTTCACTGACCAAACGGTGCACTTAGATGTATTTTCTGACTGTAGTGTATCATGCAAAATTTAACAGCTCACTCATACCTGTCCATCATTTGAAAATGGCCAACACAGGATTACCATTCACCCAATTTTATTGGGGGTTTGGAGCATTCTTGGAACAGCAGTGACACTGAGTAGGTGACTGCATGCTAGTAGAGTTGCTGGGATTGGACAACATCTCATTGTCACTCTTGGTTTGAGAAAGGTACATCTATCAAAAATATATAGCTATAGTTCGATATACATACAAGGTGCACTGAACAAGGTGACTATTTCTAATAATGTACCAAGTGTACATTGCTAAACAATTCTCGGCATCACTTCTCTGTCCAATACAATTATAACAGCACAGCACACTACACTGTCACAATTATGTTAGCCCTACTGCTGCGATGAGAATGACCCACAAGCCAAATAATATCTTTCCAATGGTGGTCCTGTGTTGTTAACTTTAAATGGTTTCTGACAAGTGAAATATAGTCAGCATTTGCATACATACAATGTGCACAAAATGAATGTCTTTGTTAAGGTGGGGTCTAGGATCCCACAAGATAATAGCAGAGGAACCCAACTGCAGATCAGCAGGCTGACAGTGATGTAGAGTAAAAGTATTTTATTAAACAAGACTCAGAATAACCAGCAGACTGAGGAACGAGTAGCGAACGAAACCAAGACTCTGTGGAGTCCAGGAAGTGGGAAGCGATGAAACGACAAGTGTGAGAACCAAGAGAGTGCGGCAGTGGTGAGAGTGAAGCTTTCATGATTAGGCTGGATCCCCAGTGAGCGAAGCTCAACCCAGGTAGCAGGCAGGGAGGCGGGAGGCGCTTGGTGAGCCTGTTGAGACCCTGGTAGTCAAGCAAAGGACGGAGAGTTCTATCCTTCTTCAAAACAAAGAACGGCGGCGGCCCCCAGGTAGAGGAGGAGGGCCGGAAGGAGTTTGGCAAGCAGATTTAGCGATGTATTCTCCAAGGCTACCGTTCGCAGTGAGAGCAGTACAGGCGGGCTGGCTGGATGGGTAGGGGGTGCGCCAGGAAGCAGGTCATTGGTTTGCAGTCCATAATGGCCTGCGTGCGGTGGTAAATTTTTGCCGTGGTCCTACTAATACGAGGCGGAGGTTTCATGGTATTTCTGGAGTCCCTTGGAGAGATCCGTGGGGCGAGAAGTGCGAGGGAGATCCTGGGAAGCAGACACAGCTTGTCACTTCAGCCTAAGATCTTGCCTTCCTTCCAGTCGATGACGGGGCCGTGACAGGCCAGCCAGAGGTGGCCAAGAACCAGAGGGGTCTTAGGGGAATGGATGATGACGATGATGCGATGGCTTCCCGATGGTTCCCTGACAGGACCATAGGCTTAGCCCATGTGGGGGTCTGCAAAGTCTCCAACTGGGTGCCGAGCTGGGCCACACGATCCTTATCTATGAGGTTTTCCTTTGCCAAAAGTTCCAATGAGCGGGGGTGAACCGTGCGTGGTTAGATGCCAGGCTAAAATACACAGTAGCAGGGGGCAGTGGGGCATGAGAATGTATGGCCGGCTGGCTTAGGGGTTAGTGTAGTGAGTGTCAGACCCCAGGTTCCACTGACGGAGCAAGCCACTTTTGGGCAACGGGCCATGTGCAATGGCCATTACCAGGGCTGTCAACAGTACAGACATTGTCCCTGCTTTTTGTGTCAAGAGCATTCCGAGAAAGTAAGCCGAACCTGCGCCAGCTGCATGGGCTCAGGATTCTTTTGAGAGCTGGGACTAAGTTCCGCCGATGGTGGGGATTCTGACTCAGAGGGTCTGGTGCAGGGGAATGGACTCGCCTGGACCGGATGCGCTGCCCTCTCCAACCTGCGTGCATGAATGCGCTGGTCTAGGCGAATGGCCAGGTCCACCATAACCTGAAGGTCTTTGGGTCCATCCCGGGCCACTAGCTCATTCTTAAGGTGTTCGGACTGATCCAACCGGAAAGCCTCGCGCAATGCAGGATCATTCCAACCAGCGTCTGCGGCCAATGCCAAGAACTCCATGGCTGAGACTGACCGGGAGCCCTGACGAAGGCCGATGAGGTGACTCGACACCGATTCCACATGCCTAGGATTAGGGAAGTCGGCATACGTGAGGTCCTAAAAACCCCTCAAGGAAAGTGCAGCCTCAGCCCATGTTGAGGCTCTAACCCGAAAGAGGCCAATAACGTATGCAACCTTGCTGGAATCGGAGGAAAAGACAGAGGAGCG
The DNA here is from genome assembly GCA_025084515.1 of Ancistrus triradiatus. NCBI lineage: Eukaryota > Metazoa > Chordata > Actinopteri > Siluriformes > Loricariidae > Ancistrus > Ancistrus triradiatus. The sequence goes on from JAJAGP010002041.1 coordinate 87,808, forward strand.
CTACTGGAACACCAGACCGCACTGCATCAGAACCTCAGCATCTACTGATGTCACCAGCATAAGGTTCGGCATGGATAATGGTGACCTTCATGCTTGAGAACAGAGAAGGAAGGGTCTGCGTGGTCGCAAAAGAGGAGTGCAGCCTAGTCGGAGCATTCAGAGGGGGTGTGGAGTCCCGGGTGCCACCGGAGATGAGAGGTGTCTGGCTCTCAGCAGCAACATTAGAATCCTGCGAAGGATTAACTAGAAGACGGTTAAGTTTACTAGTTAAAGTAACCACTTGCTTATTAAGGAGATGTCTAATAAGATTCTAATAATTAAAATCTTATAAGGTCGAAAGGAGCTTATCAGTAAAAGAATTTTATTAAACAATATTCAGAATAACCAGCAGACTGAGGAACAAGTAGCAAACGAAACCAAGAGTCCATACAGACCAGGAAGTGGGGAATGACAGAACGACGAGTGCAAGAACCAAGAGAGTGTGGCAGCTGTGAGAGTGAAGCTTCCACGGTTAGATTGGATCCCTAGCAAGCAAGGGTCGGCTCAGGTAGCAGAGAGGGAGGCAGACAGGAGGATGAGGAGAGATGAAACTGGCTGTGAGTAAAGAGCCGAAGAGGTGACGAGGAGAAGTACACAATCTATAGCTTAGAGCTAAACACTAACAGAGCAAAACTGAGCAGCTGTAGAGACAGCCGAAGTACCAGCAAAGCTAAAGCTAATGCCTGGAGATCGATTGGTGGTATAAATACTGTTGTGGTGATGAGAGAGAACGAAAAGGAAATACAGAACAGGGTGATGTGATCAGTGAGGAAGTGGTGAGACGAAGGACGAGGGCCAATCGATCTCTGTGGAAGCAAACACAACACACCCACACACGCAGCACTCGGGAAACATAACAAAATGCCAGAGTAAGGGATTGAGGGAAAATAACTGAAAGGGCAAAAAGCAGAGCAGAGACAGAGCGAACCCTAACAGTCTTATAAAGTGTCCAATGAAATTATTTCTTTCTTTTTGCTTTCCCACTGACATAATGATTACTGTACAGTGGTGCTTGAAAGTTTGTGAACCCTTTAGAATTTTCTATATTTCTGCATAAATATGGCCTAAAACATCATCAGAGTTTCACACAAGTACTAAAAGTAGATAAACAGAACCCAGTTTAACAAATGAGACAAAAACATTATATTTGGTCATTTATTTATTGAGGAAAATGATTAAATATAGCATATTTATTGAGTGGCAAAAGCATGTGAACCTCCAGGATTAGCAGTTAATTTGAAGGTGAAATTAGAGTCAGGTGTTTTCAATCAGTGAGATGACAATCAGGTGTGAGTGGGCACCCTGTTTTATTTAAATGACAGGGATCTATCAAAATCTACTCTTCACAACAGATGTTTATGGAAGTGTATCATGGCACAATAAAGGAGATTTCTGTGGACCTGAGAAAAAGAGTTGTTGATGCTCATTAGGCTGGAAAAGGTTACAAAACCATCTCTATAGAGTTTGGACTCCACCAATCCACAGTCAGACAGATTGTGTACAAATGGAGGAAATTCAAGACCATTGTTACCCTCCCCTAGGAGTGGTCGACCAACAAAGATCACTCCAAGAGCAAGGCATGTAATAGTTGGCGAGGTCACAAAGGACCCCAGGGTATCTTCTAAGCAACTGAAGGCCTCTCTCACATTGGCTAATGTTAATGTTCATGAGTCCACCACCAGAAGAACACTGAACAACAATGGTGTGCATGGCAGGGTTGCAAGGAGAAAGCGACTGCTCCCCAAAACGATCATTTCTGCTCATCTGCAGTTTGCTAAAGATAACGTGGACAAGCCAGAAGGCTATTGAAAGAATGTTTTATGGACAGATGAGACCAAAATAGAACTTTCTGGTTTAAACGAAAAGTGTTATGTTTGAAGAAAGGAAAACACTGCATTCCAGCATAAGAACCTTATCACATCTGTGAGACATGGTGATAGTATCATGGTTTGGGCCTGATTTGCTGCATCTGGGACAGGACGGCTTTCCATCATTGATGGAACAATGAATTCTGAATTATATCAGAACATCTATACATGTCAGGACATCTGTACATGAACTGAATCTCAAGAGAAGGAAGACCACGACCTTAAGCACACAAGTTGTACTACCAAAGAGTGGTTAATGAAGATTAAAGTTAATGTTTTGGAATGGCCAATTAAAGTTCTGACCTTAATCCAATTGAAATGTTGTGGAAGGACCTGAAGCAAGCAGTTAATGTGAGGAAACCCACCAACATCCCCAGAGTTGAAGCTGTTATGTATGGAGGAATGGGACTAAAATTCCTCCAAGCCTTGGGGCTCACTTATATATTATTTTGGATAATTTTTCTCAATAAATAAATGACCAAGCATAATATTTTTGTCTCATTTGTTTAACTGAGTTTTCTTTATCTACTTATAGGATGTGTGAAAATCTGATGATGTTTTAGGTCATATTTATGCAGAAATATAGAAAATTCTAAAGGGTTCACAGACTTTCAATTAATTAATTAATTAAATTAATGCTACACTTACACCCACCCCAATTCTAACCTTAACCTGAGTAACCTAAAGTAAATCTTTTGACTCTTTTGGTTTTAGGTTAGAGTTTCTGTAAAAAAGCAGTTAACCTCATGGGCACCAGCACACAAAAATGTCTTTCTATCCTTTGGTCTCCACAATGTAACACACACACACACACACACACACACACACACACACACACACTAACTTTAAAAGCCAGCCATGTTCTTTTATTGATTTCCCTTGAGCATTGTTCTCAGTCAGAATAAATATGTATGAATTCACTTAGCCCTTTCTAGTTGCATTCACAAGAATCACTTTTGTCTTCATTATGGCCCTGTGTCTGGAATGTAGGGGGTTAAAGGATCACCTGGACAGAAAGGACCTGCTGGACCAAAAGGACCTCCAGTAAGTGAACATCTCTTTTGACTACTAAAGCTTTTTCTCTGTACCTGATCTTTTGTCCATGACAGGTGACTCATTCAGATTGTGTATGGAATAGAAATCAGTCTTTTTAGTGCATGCTCCTCATGTGAAAAATGTGACAAAAAGGAGCAATTTATAGATTACTACTCTATTCACAAATAGTCAAATATGTTACAGAAATTTAAAAACTGTTGTGCTTCAGGATAAACTCAGAGAAACTAGGGTAGTGCGGCCTCTGTTGGTGAATGTTGAATGTTCTGCGTTGCTGCCATCTTGTGGGATTCAGATCCTCTTTCAATGCAGGTCTATGGCATATGTATACAGCTAGTTACGGTTAGGTCTTTTCTAACTCATTGAGCTAGTTTGGTTGAAATCTCAAAAATCTGAGATAATGCGATATGAGGAAAAAAATAAAAATAAAACAAGAAATACACACAGTAACAAACATGTATTGTCAAGTACTATTGTACCATTGGTGTAAGAAAATAATATTTTCTTTTCCATTATTTACAGTGGGGCAAAAAAGTATTTAGTCAGCCACTGATTGTGCAAGTTCTCCTACTTAGAAAGATGAGAGAGGTCTGTAATTTTCATCATAGGTACATTTCAACTATGAGAGACAAAATGAGAAAAGACAGTCCAAGAAATCACATTGTAGGATTTTTTAAACAAT
>JAJAGP010002041.1:91549-139689 GCA_025084515.1 Ancistrus triradiatus
CGATAACTTCGCATTGTCCTGTTTCTGAACAAGCTAGCTCAGTAATCGAGCCGATAGCTTCTCGTTGTCCTGTTTCTGAACAAGCTAGCTCAGTTATTGAGCTGATAGCTTCTCGTTGTCCTGTTTCTGAACAAGCTAGCTCAGTTATTGAGCCGATAGCTTCTCGTTGTCCTGTTTCTGAACAAGCTAGCTCAGTTATTGAGCTGATAGCTTCTCTGTGTCTTGTTTCTGAACAAGCTAGCTCAGTTATTGAGCCGATAGCCTCTCTTTATCCTGTTTCTGAACAAGCTAGCTCAGTTATTGAGCAGATAGCTTTGCATTGTCCTGTTTCTGAACAAGCTAGCTCAGTGTTAGAGCCGATAGCTTCTCATCGTCATGTTCCTGGACAAGCTAGCTCAGTTATTGAGCTGATAGCTTCTCATTGTCATGTTCCTGAACAAACTAGTTATTGAGCCGATAGCCTCTCTTTATCCTGTTTCTGAACAAGCTAGCTCAGTTATTGAGCCGATTGCTTCGCATTGTCATGTTACTGTACAAGCTAGCTCAGTTATAGAGCCGATAGCTTCTCATTGTCTTGTTTCTGAACAAGCTAGCTCAGTGTTAGAGCCGATAGCTTCTCATTGTCCCGTTTCTGTACAAGCTAGCTCAGTCGTTGAGCTCTTAGCTTCGTATCGTTCTGTTTCTGAACAAACTAGCTCAGTTATTGAGCTGAAAGCTTCTCTTTGTCATGCTTCTGAACAAGCTAGCTCCGTTGTTGAGCCGATAGCATCTCGTCGTGGTGTTTCAGTACTCGCTAGCTCAGTTGTCGAGCCGTTAGCATCTCGTCGTGGTGTGTCTGTACTCGCTAGCTCATTTGTTGAGCCGATAGCGGTGGATGTTCGTGTTTCTGATCTCGCTAGCTCAGTTGTAGAACCCATTGCGATAGATGTTTGTGTTTCGGAATTCACTAATATCGTGCCGATTCCCGCGCCATGGACATTTGCGCCTACTGCCGGACCATGGACATTCATGCCGACTCCCGCGCCACGGACATTTGCACAATGGACTTTTGTGCCACGGACATTTGCACCTACTCCCGAGTATCGGACATTCGTGCCAGTGCCTGCACCAAGATTGTCTGTTGCCAGCACCGAGGGCAACGGATCCAGTAGCCGTGCCAAAGGCGAGTGTTCCTGTGCCCGCACCGAGGAGATCTGCTTCTGTGGACATGTTGATGGCAGCGGATCCAGTAGGCGTTCTGAGGACAAGAGTTCCTGTGCCAGCACCGAGGAGATCTGCTCCAGTAGCCGTGCCAAGGGTGACTGGTTCTGTGGACGTGTCGACGACAGTGGATCGAGTGGCCGTGCCGAGGACGAGAGTTCCTGCGACAGCACCGAGAGCGACAGCAGATCCAGTAGCCGTGCCGAGAGCGACTGCTCCTGTGCCAGCACCGAGGGTGAAGGATCCAGTAGCCGTGCCGAAGGGAGCCTGAGAGGAAGCCTCCTGACAGGACAGGTGGGCCCGAGGGGGGGGGGGTTTATGTCATGGATCGCCAGGAGATCGGACTTTGCGCTCTCCCTTGCGGCCAGGGGGCGATCCGGTCATAGACATGTGCGGTGATCCGCCGGACCTTGGAGCACTCGAGGGAGAAGCTAGGGCACTCATTCTGATGACTTTCAGGTGGTCGAGCCTGTATTTAGGCAGGGTCCTAGCTCTCTCTCAGTGCGGAGTATTTTTGGGAATTACATTCCATCGGACTGTTGCGGCGAGTTTTGTGGCTTTTATGCCATATCTGTTTTTGGAACTGTTTTGGTGAATACGTCCCATTGTCTGTCGCTACGGATCGTGGTATCTTTCTCTGGGGGAGTCTGCTTTTGTCCTGTGTCGTGCGGTAGCCTGAGATCATTTTTGTATTTGTTTGTTTTGGTTTGGTGCGGTTTAGCCCGCTTAATTAATTAGACAGTTGTGCGCTATATAGTTTCTGCGTGTGCGCTATATAGCTGGGTGATGGCGCTGATTAGTCCGCTTACGTTTCCTTTTGTTTTCATATTTTTTAAACTACTATTTTAAATAAACTACTATGGTGATTAAGGTAGAACCTGCGTTCGTCTCCTGTTTCCCCGCTAAGCCCCGTCTTGACAACTGGAGAGAAAAACAACAACTATTCATAACCTATACTGGGATTAGTAGATATTACAAGACGTGAAGAGAGAATTTCATCCAGTTTTCAGGTTTCATTTGTTTCCCCGCTGAGCCAGGCTTCTTATCCTGCTTTTTGGGCACCATATTATGACATAAGACATAACAAACGGACATATGTGAAGAAATTATTTTAACTTATACTGATGTATATGCAGAATGACAATAAAGGCTGTTTCTTATTAATCAATAGCCATTATGTTGTTGAGATTATATAATGTGTATATAATCTGTAAACTTCTGTATGACTGCACGACTTGAGTTTTGTTACATTGTCTTGAGCTTTAGCCATTATCTTGTTTTTAACCATAACAATAACTGGATCCAGTAACTCTAAGCATGTCATAAGGACTCAAGTCAGCAGACTACGTTATCAATATTGCCAGCTGTAGTCCCAGACTGTTTAACTTTGTGTCTTTTTCTGTTTTTAAACCTCAGGGCATCCAAGGTTTTCTAGGGATTCCTGGAACTGATGGACAAATTGGCCCTAAGGTTAGTTGAGCATTACCAGTCAACCTTTTTGACTGGTATTTTTTCAGATAAAGTAAAGGAAAAAAGAATAATTTTGAGGAAAAATATTATAGAATCACATTTGTATTTCTAAAACCAATACAGGCATAATTCTAAAATAGAAAATAACTCTGCAGTTAAAAATTAAAAGGGGGACTTTAAGCTAATTAGATGTCTATTTGAAAAAAACGGGTCCCAACAGGAAAGTTGCTAAATGAAACAATGGAGATGATGATAAAACTGATTCAACAAGGAATTCCAATATGAAGTGTGACATAATATACTGGTTGTTTCCCAGTAAACTGTATCTAACATTTTGGTGCAAAAATAAATGGGAAAGGTTATAAACGGAAAACATATGGGTCACCATGTACTGTACTGTAAGTGTCGGGATCGAAAACCCATAGCCTTGAAAAGGGAAAAATCCATATAGAAGCATATGAAAAAACAAATAGGTGGAAGCAGAAGTCAGTTTTTATGACAGGAATGTAAGTTATCAGCTGCACAAAATTGGATTTGTATATAAAAATGGCAAATGAAATTCAACACCAAAAGAGAATCTTGGCATGTGGATGATGAAAGTTATATTCAGCGATGAATCACAAAGCTGCACTTGCCAACAATAAGATGCTGGTACTTTTGTCTGTTGCCATTCTAATGAAATATATAAAGATTATTGCCAGAAGAAAACAATCGAATTTTCGCATTCATCAATGATATTGGGTTGCATGTCAGGTAAAGTCCCAGGGACCATTACAGTAAAAGGCTCAATTCACCAGTGTGCATTTTAGACACTTTTCTCATTCCATTGATAGATTTGGTGATGAAGTAGTTTTTTAAGGATGATAATGCATCCAAAGGCATTCCAAATAATCTGGATCAAAATAAAATTGTAAATTTAGGGTGGCGATTAAGAACATTTGTTCCATGGCAAGGCTCCATCTTGCAAAGCTGAACTGTCAGATGCTATTTGAGAAAACTGGAGCCAGCTTAATGTAAAATTGTGCTTGATGAGAAGAATACAGGCTCATAAAAGTGAGAACTAACAATGTGGTGTTGTGATTTTCTTTGCTAGATGGTTCCATAATGTTCTCCTCATCATTGTGTGATTCTATATATTTTTTTCCTTTACTTTACAGTGGTGCTTGAAAGTTTGTGAACCCTATAGAATTTTCTATATTTCTGCCTAAAAATGACATAAAACAACATCAGATTTTCACAAAAGTCCTACAAGTGGGGCAAAAGTAGTCAGCCACTGATTGTGCAAGTTCTCCTACTTAGAAAGATGAGAGCGGTATGGAATTATCATCATAGGTACACTTTATCTATGAGAGACAAAATGAGAAAAAAACCCCTGGAAATCACATTTTTAAATTTAATTATAAATCATGGTGGAAAATAAGTATTTGGTCACCCACAAACAAGCAAGATTTCTGGCTCTTACAGACCTGTAACAACTTCTTTAAGAAGCTCTTCTGTCCTCCACTCGTTACCTGTATTAATGACACCTGTTTGACCTCGTTATCTATATAAAAGACACCTGTCCACAGCCTCAAACAGTCAGAATCCAAAGTCAACCATGGCCAAGACCAAAGAGCTGTCAAAGGACACCAGAAAGGAAACTGTAGACCTGCACCAGGCTGGGAAGAGTGAATCTACAATAGGCAAGCAGGTTGGTGTGAATAAATCAACTGTGGGAGCAATTGTAAGAAAATGGAAGATATGCATGGCCATTGATAATCTCCCTCGATCTGGGGCCCCATGCAAGATCTCATCTCGTGGAGTCAAAATGATCATGAGAACGGTGATCAAAAATCCCATAACTACACGAAGGGACCTGATGAATGACCTGCAGAGAGTTGGGACCAAAGTAACAAAGGTTACCATCAGTAACACACTACGCTGAAAGGGACTCAGATCCCGCTTAAGCCGTACTGTCAGGGGGTCCGTCTGAAGTTTTGCCAGAGAGCATTGGGTGATCCCAGAAGAGGATTGGGGAAATACATGTGGTCAAATTAAAATTAAACCAAAATAGAACTTTTTGGTAAACTCACTGTAGGAGAAGAATGATGAGTTGCATCCCAGAACATATACCTACCTATGTGAAGCATGGGGGTGGAAACGTCATGCTTATGGCTGTTTTTCTGCAGAGGGACAGGAAACAACTGATCCGTGTTAAGGAATAATGAACGGGACCGTGTATCATAGATTTTAAGCCAAACCTCCTTCCATCAGTGAGAGGATTGAAGGATGGAACGTGGCTGGGTCTTCCAGCATGACCGTGATCCCAACACACTGCTGCGGGGGCAACAAATGGATGGCTCCATACAAGCATTTCAAGGTCCTTGAGTGGCCTAGCCAGTCTCCAGACCTCACTCCATAGAAAATGTGTGGAGTGAGTTGAAAGTCTGTTGCCCAGTGAACAGCCCCAAACGTCACTTGCCTCTAGGTAATCTGCATGGGGAATGGGCTACACTAACAACCAATACTTAATTTTCTTTTTGTTTTCCACCTTACAACATTAAATTCTTTAAAAATGCAACAGTGTTGTATTTTCCTGGATTTTTTTTCTCATTTGTGTCTCATATTTAAGTGTCTATGATGAAAATTACAGACCTCTCTCATTTTTCTAAGTAGGAGAACTTGCACAATCAGTGGCTGACTAAATACTTTTTTGCCCCACTGTAGATAAACAGAACCCAGTTAAACAAATGAGACAAAAATATTATACTTGGTCATTTATTTATTGAGCAAAATGATCCAATATTAGGGAGTGGCAAAAGTATGTGAACCTCTAGCATTAGCAGTTCATTTGAAGGTGAAATAAGAATCAGGTGTTTTCAATTAATTATGTGACAATCAGGTGTGAGTGGGCACATTGTTTTATTTGAAGAACAGCGACCTATCAAAGTCTGCTATTCACAACACATGTTTGTGGAAGTGTATCATGGCGTGAACAAAAGAGATTTCTGAGGAAGAACACTAAAGAACAATGGTGTGAATGGAAGAACACTGAACAACAATAATGTGCATAGCAGGGTTGCAAGGAGAAAGCCACTGCTCTCCAAAAAGAACATTGTTGCCTGTCTGCAGTTTGCTAAAGATCACGTGGACAAGCCAGAAGGCCTTTGGAAGAATATTTTGTTGACGGATCACCAAAATAGAAATTTTTGGATTAAAAGAAAAGCGTTATATTTTGAGAAAGGAAAACACTGCATTCCAGCATAAGAACCTTATCCCATCTGTGAAACATGGTGGTGGTATTATCATGGTTTGGGCCTGTTTTGCTGCATCTGGGACAGGACAGCTTGTCATCATTGATGGAACAATGAATTCTGAATTATATCAGAGAATTCTAAAGTAAAATGTCAGGACATCTGTCCATGAACAGAGAAGGTGGGTCATGCAGCAAGACAACGACCCAAAGCACACAAGTCATTCTACCAAAACAATGGTTAAAGAAGAATAAAGTTAATGTTTTGGAATGGCCAAGTCAAAGTCCTGACCTTAATCCAACCGAACTGTTGTGGAAGGACCTGAAGCTAGCAGTTAATGTGTGGAAACCCACCAACATCCCAGAGCTGAAGCTGTTCTGTATGGAGGAATGGGCTAAAATTCCTCCAAGCCGGTGTGCAGAACTGATCAGCAGTTACAGCAAACATTTAGTTGCAGTTATTGCTGCACAGGGGGGGGGGTCACACCAGATACTGAAAGGTTCGCATACTTTTGCCACTCACTAATATGTGATATTGGATCATTTTCCTCAACAAATAAATGACATGATATACTATTTTGTTTCATTTGTTTAATTGTGTTCTGTTTATCTACTTTTAGGACTTGTGTGAAAATCTGATGATGTTTTAGGTGATATTTTTGCAGAAATATAGACCATTCTAAAGGGTTCACAAACTTTCAAGCACCACTGTATATAAAAAATGTGTCATTAATTAAATTATTTTATTTGTATGCTTGATTTTTGTCATATCTGTGATTTGTTTAATTGATATGAAGTAAATTATTCAATATTTGTTTTGGATAGTGTGGAAAGAGTATAAGATTGTATCTGTGTGTCAACAGGGTAGTTCCGGAGAACCAGGATTACCTGGTGTACCAGGTTTTCCAGGTCAAAAGGTAAGATAAAACCTAAACCTCTAAATCTTCCTTAAACCCTACTTGGCTAATCTACAGTTATTCTTCTTCTTCTTCTTTAAAAATATAGGCTCCTCAAATTATGTTTAAAGACACCTCCCAGTTTAAATGATTAACTGATTTGGATATGGCTGAATGATTGCAGGGAGCACAGGGAGAACCAGGTTTTCCAGGTTCACAAGGTGCACTGGGCCATCCTGGTTTCAAAGGGCATAAGGTATGTAATGCAAAAAAAAAGGTGGTTATGGAAAATTTACTACCACTGATCTGTTGATGTGATTAGGTTATAGAGTCTATTTTTTTGTGTTTTCTCCAACACTTAAAAGATAATACAGTAAAGTTAATATCAAATTTGTTTGTGTTGTTTATCAACATTTGTCCCATACAGTCTGCTTGAAAAGTTTGTGATCCCTTTAGAATGTTTCTATTTTTCTTCATAAATATGACCTAAAACTCATCAGATTAGATCATCATCAAATTAGATGGAGAGAACCCTGTTAAACAAATGAGACAAAAATATTATACTTGGTCATTTAATTATTGAGAAAAATGATCCAATATTACATATTAGTCAGTGGCAAAAGTATGTGAACCTCTAGGAATAGCAGATAATTTGAAGGTGAAATTAGATTCAAGTGTTTTCAATGAATGGAATGTCTGCTCTTCACAACAGATGTTTGTGGAAGTCTATCATGGCACAAAATAGGACCTTTCTGAGGACCTGAGAAAGAGTTGTTGATGCTCATCAGGATGGAGAAGGTTATAAAACCATCTCTAAAGAATTTGGTCTCCACCAATCCACAGTCAGACAGATTGTGTACAAATGGAGGAAATTCAAGACCATTGTTACCCTCCCTAGGAGTGGCCGACCAACAAAGTTCATTCCAAGAGCAAGGCATGTAATAGTTGGTGAAGTCACAAAGGACCCTAGGATAACTTCTAAGCAACTGAAGGCACTCACTAATATGCAGTATTAGATTATTTTTGTCTCATTTGTTTAACTTGATTCTCTTTTTCTACTTTTAGGACTTGAAAATTTATGCAGAAATATAGAAAATTCTAAAGGGTTCACAAACTTTCAAGCACCACTGTACATACTCAGAGCAGACCAATTTAGTGTAATCAATTAACTGAATGCATGTATTTGAAGTTCAGTGGTCATGTTCAGTGAATAGTGTAATCTAGTTTTCAGGTGCAGTAATTACTGTACTTCAGTTGTATTGCTCTGAGAGTGGCAGTTAAAATGAACTCAAAATAACATATTTTAGACACATTTCAGCTCAGATGTTAAATGCTGAACATTCTGAAGTCGTAAGAGTGCAATTTTGTGTTTAAAATGGACTTGTGTGTATTTTCGATTGCTAACGTGGATATACCTGGTTTAAATATATAAGGTATAAGTAAACACTTGTCTATTCTTCTAAATTTTTCCCATTATGGCCAGGTTTTATCACAATTCTACCCCAGTATTACTAGTGTTTATTAAAAATCTGCACATAAACCATATTTATGTATGCTGTATATTCCTGCAGTAGGTTAACATTGGATGTGTGTAAAGACAATGTAAATTTAAACCACTACAAATATGTAAAAAAGTTCTCATCTTGCTGTTGCAATTGCAAGATATGAATGTAAGGTATCTAAACAGTTTATCAGTTTAATGCATGTTAAACAGGCTGTGGTTATCTGCTGTTCCAGTGCACTTGTCATTTTAGCATAATTGTGGCAAACATGAGCTCCTTTACATGCTTGTAGCACATTAAGTACAACCCCAAATCATAAAAAGTTGGGGCGGTCTGGAGAATACAAAAAAAAACTGGTCAAAAGCAGTATCCATAAAAGGCTCAGGATCAGACGTGGACAGATGATTTCCAGTTTATCAACAAATGTGTGACAAAATTATTGAAATGTTATAACAATGTTCCTCAAATAAATATCGGAAGGATTTGCATATTTTGCATATTTCTCTAAAGTGCACAATATCATCAAACAATTCAAGGAATCTGGAAGAATTTCAGTGCATGAAGGGCAATCCCACAAGCCTAAGATGAAGATCAGTGATCTCCAATCCCTCAGATGGCACTGCATCAAGAACCATCATTCTTCAATATCTGATATAACCACATGGGCAAGGGATTACTTTATCAAACTCTTATCAAGCACTACAATACAGAGTTACATTCACAGATGTCCCTTAAAACTTTACTGTGCAAAAAACGCCTTATGTTAACAATGTCCAGAACATCGACATTTCTGGGCTCAGTGGCATCTGGGATGGACCATCATACAGTGGAAATGTGTATTTTGGTCAGACCAATCAGTGTTTCAGATCTTTTTTGGAAGAACTGCAGGCTGTGTGCTCCAGACCAAATACAAAAACTACCATCCAGAGTAATTCTAAAGCAAGGCTCTGTAATTGTATGGAGTTGTGTCATTTTCAATTCTGTTATGGCAGAATCAATGCCGAAAAGTACCCTGAAATTTTAGAGCAACATTAATTCCTTCAAGATGACATCTTTTCCAGGGATGTTCATGCATTTATCAACAAGACAATGCAAAACAAGTCAAATTAGAAAAAGGACTGAAATCTGTAAATCCCTTTCAGTCTTTCTTTGAGGATCATTGTTTTTACACAGTTCAATAATTTTCTCACACACTTGTTGATAAACCAGCTTTTGTCCCAAATCATGATTATAATCGCTTGTTAACACTGTTACAGTTTAAAAACAATATTAAAAATGATAACGAACGAATGATGAAGTGTTGTTAGCTGCAGATGGAACTAGTGAACCAAAATATAATAAATAAACTAAAAATGGTTCACTGAGAAACAAATGAACTAATAAAACGTTAAAGAAAGAAAGGAACGTCGTAAGCGTGGTAGTGAATATGAGCGCTCTACGCTTACGACGTTCCTTTCTTTCTTTAACGTTTCTCCGCTGCGCCACTGCCGTTTCTGGTGTGCGCATGCACAGTGTGCATAAACTTGAGTGGAGCTCCCGCGAACACATACCACATGTACTCTCGGCCAAACGCTTACTGGAGTGTGGCACGGGCATGGGGAGTCAAAGGAACGGACTTAGAAAACCCAAAGAGTAAATATAACTGATAAAACAACAAAAGAAAAGAAGGGACGTCGTACCACATATACTCATGGCCAAACACTCACTGGAGTGCGGCATGCACGTCAAAGCAACGAAGTCGTGCCAAGTATTCTCCAGGCCAAACGCTCACTGGAGTACGGCACGACTGAAGGAAATGAAGAGGACGATACTCAAAAGGCTCAGCGTCCTCTTCAGAGCGTGATTGCAGAGGGGAAAGGGCGAGGGGGGGCGACGGTGTGTGTGTGTGGCAAGAGAAAGACCGAGGAGGTGGAACAGCCAGGCAAAAGAAATTAAAAATAAACCCAAAAACTGACCCTACCCTATCTAGGGCCCTAGCTACCTAGACTGCCTCCTAGCAACCTCCGTCTGGTGACCTTGATGTCCCCAGATGTACCGCTGTCCCTAACAAAATAAACGGCAACAGAAATGAAAAGAACTCGCTGTCAAAAACGCCGTCTGTGAGCCGGCAGCTTGAGCGCGTCAGAGCGTATGTAAGAGCTGGATCCATGTGGAATGCAGCGACGCCGAACGAGCCCCGGAGGTGTGCTTATAAGGGCTCAGCCGCAGGTGTCGCTAGTTAATCAATAATAAGCCCGGGAAGGGGTGAAGCGCACACAGTGGTGCTGATGCTGCTCACGCTGCCAAACCGGGTCAACTACTGGCCACTAGTGCTAGGCAGCTTGGAGGCGTGGGGAGCTCGAGTACGGGGCCAGGTGGCACTAAATACACAGGCATGGAGCTTACCTGCACAGATGCGTTGCTTGTGAGCGCAGCGGGCCCAGGTATGGAGATAGGTGGCACTAAATCAAGTCAGATTTATTTATATAGCGCTTTTTACAATGGAGCATTGTCTCAAAGCAACTTTACAAGTTTAGATTATCTCCTAATAACTACGTCCAATTCCAAAAGATTGGACTAAATGCCCAGGCATGGAGCTTATCTGCTCAGATGCGGGGCTTAGAGGCGCGGCGATCTCAGGAACGGAGCTTAACTGTTCAGGTTTGGAGCTGGGCCGTGCTGAAAGCTCAATTATAGAGCTTAGAGACGCGGCAGGCTTGAGTACGGGGCCAGGCGGCACTAAATACCCAGGCATGGAGCTTACCTGCTCAGATGCGGGACTTGTGAGCGCGGCGAGCCCATGTACAGAGCTAGGGGGTGGTAAACGCTCAGGCATGGGGTCAACCTGCCCAGGTGCGGAGGTTACAAGCGCAGCGAGCCCAGGTTCAGAGCTAGGGGGCGCTACATGCTCATCTTCAGAGCTTATGAGCGCGGTGTGCTCTTGAACGGGGCTTGGCGGCGCTAAATGCTCATTTACTGAGTAGAATTGTTCAAGTTCAGAGCTAGAGGGCGCTAAATGCTCAGTTTTAGAGCTTACAAGCGTGACTTGCTCAGGCATGGAGGAGGAGAGTGTGGTGAGTTCACATACAGAGCCAGATGGTGCTATCAATGGTGGTGACTGGCCAGGTCGCACAGAGCAGCCAGGGAGGTGACAGGGAGATAGGGCCAAAGCTCCCTCTCCAGGCCCCGCTCAAAGAAGGCCAAGAGCAGCACATCTTCAAGACAGCTCTCACTGGCCGCACAATAAAATTCCTCCACGTATTTGGTCACGGGTCGGCTCCCCTGAGTAACACCAAACACACTGGGCTGATTACGTCGTGGAATTTCGAGGTGTGGCACGGGCACGGGGAGTCAAAGGAACGGACTTAGAAAACTCAAAGAGTAAATATAGCTGATAAAATGACAAAAGAAACGAAGGGACGTCGTACCGCATATACTCACGGCCAAATGCTCACTGGAGTGCGGCATGCAGGTCAAAGCAACGAAGTCGTGCCAAGTATACTCTCGGCCAAACGCTCACTGGAGTACAGCACGACCGAAGGAAATAAAGAGGACGAGACTCAAAAGGCTCAGCGTTCTCTTCAGAGCGCGATTGCAGAGGGGAAAGGGATATTTCCCCCGATCGCGGCGAGGGGGGCCACGGCGTGTGTGTGTGGCGAAATGGAGACAGCGGAGGTGGAGCAGCTCGGCAAAAGAAAGTAAAAATAAACCCAAAAACTGACCCTACCTTATCTCGGGCCCTAGCTACCTAGACTGCCTCCCAGCAGCCTCCGTCTGGCGACCTTGATGTCCGCAGACGTACTGCTGTCCCTAACAAAATAAACAGCAACAGAAATGAAAAGAACTTGCTGTCAAAAACGCCGTCTGTGAGCTGACAGCAAGAGCACGTCAGAGCGTGTGTAAGAGCCGGATGCATGTGAAATGCAGCGACGCCAAGCGAGCCCCGAAGGTGTGCTTATAAGGGCTCAGCTGCAGGTGTCGTTAGTTAATCAATAGTGAGACCGGGAAGGGCTGAAGCACACACAGTTGCGCTGATGCTGCTTACGCTGCCAAACCGGGTCAACTACGGGCCACTAGTGGCCAGATAGCGACTCCTAGTAAAACAGCACCCATTTGAAATAACACCATGAATTTAGTTTTTTAAATTCATTACTAGCCATGAATTGCCCCTGTCCCAACTTTTTTTGGAATGAGTTGCAGGCCTGAAATGCAGGAATGGATGTCTATTAATAAATAAAATCAACTTGATCAGACAAAACATAGTGTCTGCAATGATATAAAAGTCAAAGTACATGTAAGGAGTATTATTATTTTAATAGTATTTGCATTTTCCATACCGCACAAATTTTTTCTGATTTGGGGTTATACTTTAGAAACTAAAATAGTGATTTTTTTTTCTATCTAAAGTTTAATTTTTAACTTGGTGTTACTGAATGGCACACAGCTGAAGATTTGTCACTTCTTCAATCAGTATAAGGGTTGGAGATAGTTGTCACGAACATATCTGGCACATAGAAATACTGGTTATTTTGAAGGGGCAATTTTTTTAGCTTTTCATTTGTCATTTTGATGTCAGCTGCTCTCAATAGACACAGACATATTCTCATATTTCATATATGGAAAAAGTAAAGAAATGCTAAAATAGATGTTTTTCATAGAACAGCAACAATGTGTTGTGTGACTACGTGTACATTGCACCTTCATGTTCTTCACTTTTTGTCTTGATTTTAATTTTGTTTTTCAGGGAGAAATGGGAGACCCTGGTCCTAAGGGATCTCAGGTATAACCTATCTGTTTGTCCAGTACATTTTCTAGGCAAACTTAATGTGATAAGATGAAGTATGAATCCTTAACAAAAACATTGATTTTTACTAAGCTCTTCATATGTTGATAATTAGTACTATTTTTTCACCTCGGATGAATAAAACCTACAGAACAGTAACAAATCATCATATCTGTAGGACTATTATTTGTCTTTGAATAAAAAGTCTGTATAGCCTGTATTGCACCAGCTTAAATTTGCACTCCATGTTGCAGATAAACTCAGCACTTTCTAAAGGTTACTTAGGACCTCAGGATGCTGTTTGGCATTAAATGCTAATGACAACCTTTTATTCTCTTGTAGGGAGAGAGAGGCAGTGAAGGATCTCCTGGGAATGCTGGTCTACCGGTGAGCTCTTTTCCCTTATGCCCACTAGAGGGCAAGCTGCTGCATGTAGGTAGCCACTGAAACTACTGCAAATCATGGTAACACAATTGTGGAGTAATTGTTGTTGATAAATAATTTTAGATAGATTTGACACTGACCACTGTTTATAAAACTAAAAAAAGAGTTTTAGAATGAGATTAATCAAAGAACTATTGACAGTTTTGTAGACAATATGGAAGACTATGAACGTGATAGGCTTACTAAACAAAATGTGTATGGTAACTTAAAAGCATTAATTAACTACCCGCACACACACAGGTAAGAAAACAAAATTGTCCAAAATTTATGCATATACCCTCACAGGCCACTTTATTAAGTATGCTATTACTGTTTGGACCACCTTTTATCTTCAAAACTAGATAAAGTTGGATCAGTGTGAAAAAACAACAAACAAACAATTAAAAGAAAAAACCTTGCAGTGTTCCATACAGTTAAATTTGACTTTTATTTAATTGTGGACAGTATGAACCCAATAAATTTCATGGTTTTTTCTGGTCAACTTCAATATCATCATGATTTGTTAATAAACATCCATTTCTGAATTTCAGCCCTGCAACACATTTCAAAAAAAGTTGGAACAGGGGCAATTTAGGGTTAGCAATGAGGTAAACAAATAGATAATGATGTGATTTCAAACATGTGACGTCAACAGGTGATTGTAATCATGATTTGGTACAAAAGTCGTATCCACAAAAGGATGATGTCTTTGAGGAGCAAAGATGGGCAGAGGATCTCCAGTTTGTGGGGAAAATTATTGAAATTTTTAAAAACAGAGTTTGTCAATGGAAGATTGGAAGGGATTTACACATTTCAGTCATAAAAAGTATGTGTATGTTGCTTTAAAATCTCACTGTACTTTTCTGCATTAATGCGGCCATGACAGAAGTGTAAATGAGCTTTGCCAAGGACACTGACCCAACCCCATTCCATGACAGACCCTGGCTTTTGGATTTATTGCAGATAAAAGTCTGGATGGTTCTTATCTTTAGTCCAGAGCACACATTTCTTCCACCAAAGAACTGGAATACTGATTGGTCTGACCACAATACATGTTTCTACTGTGTGATGGTCCATGTCAGATTCCCTCCATTTCTTTGGATTCTTTTAATTGTTTAATGATATTATGCACTGTATAGGAAGAAATATGCTATTTTTCTTTGAGGAACATTGTTTTTAAACATTTCAATAATTTTCTCACACATTTGTTGACAAACTGGAGATCCTCTGCCCATCTTTGCTGCTCAAAGACAATCATAATTGTAATCATGATGACAATCACCTATTGACCTACATGACCTGTTTGAAATCACATCATTATTTAGTTGTTGTTGTTTTTTTTTTTACCTCATTGCTAGCTTTAAATTGCACCTGGCTCAACTTTTTGTAATGTGCTGCAGGCCTGAAATGCAGGAATGGATGTTTATTTAATTAAATGAGGATGATCAGAAAAAAACATAAAATATATTGGGTTCATTCTGGAATAGGAGTACACCGTAGTCTTAAAGAGAAATATATGGTCGGCAACAATACTCAGGTAGCTATAGTGTTTAAACAATGCTCAGTTGATAAGGAGCCCAGAGTGTGCCAAATACATATCCCCCACACCATTACACCACCACCAGCATGAATCATTGGTACAAGGTGGGATGGATCCATGCTTTCATGTTGTTTATGCCAAATTCTGTCCCTACCATCTGAACATTGCAGCAGAAATTGAGACTCATCAGTTCAAGCAATTTTCCAATCTTCTATCAGTGTGTACCTAATGAAGTGGCTGGTGAGGTATACTCTCACATTTGGATTGGGCATTATTTAGCTGAATAAATAGTGGGACTACTGCTTGCTGCCACTGTATTTCTCTCAAACATGTCCATGCTATTATATAATATAACAGAAACTGGATGTGAGAATTTTATCTTTCATTATACAGTATGTATGTTGTAGTGGTATCCGGTTATATAGGAACGGAAGGCGGAGAGGGATCTAGTATTATTTGGTCAGTTAATTAAGCCCTGCTTGTGTGCTCTGTAGAACTTCTGAAAATCTAAAGTCTTCTTGGTGACAAATAATCAATGCAAAGCTTTTTCCGTGTGTCATTAGAAAGCCATTCTTTTCACTGATGTGATCACCAGCAGTGGGCATTAGTATGTAATTAATGTTGAAGAATGGTGACTTTTGTTCATAGCTCTTCTTTTTTCCCATTTTGTCTTTTGTTATGGAACTTGTTTTTTATTCTTCTTTCTACTCTCACCAGGAAAAGTAATGCTGTTTTTAATAAGGTACATTTCCGTCTTTGTTGTCAGTAAGAACATTTTTAACAGGTGCCTTTTTCTCTCTTACTTCATCAGGGTGCAGCTGGACCCAGGGGAAGCAAAGGGGAGGTTGGTACAATTATACTTGTGAATTCAATTGAATCTTTTTGACCTCATTTTACAGGACAAAAACAAGATTGCCTTCTCCTTCTGAATAAATAAGAAAGAGGTACACACTTTTGACATATGAGAGATGCATCCTTGGGATGTTTACATCTGACAGGTTGACAGTTATTAGGCCGACTGAGCTTCAGAAGGACTGTAAGCAGTAAGAAAGGTGCTGTAGCTGCCAGTGCCATTCTATCACTTATACTGACATGTCAAGAAAAATGCATGAATGAACTGGACCTACACTGCCTGTCAAACGTTTAGGGCATTTTTTGAGTAATCCTTGATTTCCATTGACCCCAGACATACCTCAAAGCTGTTCAGGAGATATTTGTAGAGGCAGGCAGTAGTGCTCTCCGTAGTAGACCAACCTGTTTGTTCACCTTAACCCAAATAAGCTGCTCTGGGTGATTGTTTGAAGACAAGCCTCTGGAATATCCTACTGGAGTCATGAAAGAGAATCTCTGAGAAACACCAGGGAAAACTGTCTAGGTGTCCACAAACCTTTGGTTAACAATGTAGGATTTTACTGGACCAGCAAGGAAGATGTGTCCCTTAATTGGTTAATTTTCTGGGTGTACATTAATCATAACTTGTGTTGAAAATAAGTTAATTACTTTCACTGTAATTTTACTTGGACTACAGAAAACTAATGTGCAGTTTTTTTTTTTTTATCAAATTTTTATTCCAAAAAGTGTACCATTTTTTGTTTTTTTTATTTTTATTTTTTTCTCTAACATATTTGTCCTCTTTTTATATTTAATATAATTGAAATCCACAGCAGGTTATATTGCGGTGTAAGCAGAAAAAAAATGATCATACACTGTGATTACTTTATGGTTATGGATTTAACACATTTTTCTGGACTAAGCCTAGAACAAGGATACTATACAACAATGTGTAGTTTGCACTCCACATGAACCTTGTATCATAAGGCTGACATGATTGTCATAAAAATGAGCTGTCTTATGCTTTCAGTCTTACCACTAAATGTCATTACAGCAATATTCATGAAATCTTAAATAAGACACATTTTTGCTAAATGACTGTTGCAAAATATTTTCTGGTTATCTTTTTCCCCTCTTATAGTCTTATAACATCTGTCTTTTTGGATTGCTATTGTTCTTCTCTCTAGAGGGGTTTTCCAGGTGAACCTGGGGTCAGAGGTCTTGATGGGAAGAAAGGTGAAACAGGAGGCTTAGGAATTGTTGGTCCACGTGGTTCTCCAGGACAGGATGGGTTACCAGGGAATCCTGGTCTTCCGGGCTATCCAGGCAAACCTGTGAGTCTCTTGGTATTATACTGGCTAAAAATGGAACTAATCTCTCCGTGACCATCTTGGCCATGTTCATGCTATAGCAACATTCAATGAGGTAAAATACAGTGGGGCAAAAAAGTATTTAGTCAGCCACTGATTGTGCAAGTTCTCCACTTAGAAAGATGAGAGAGGTGTGTAATTTTCATGATAGGTGCACTTCAACTATGAGAGACAAAATGGGAAAACAAATCCAGGAAATCACATTGTAGGATTTTTAAAGAATTAAATTTTAAATCATGGTGGAAAATAAGTATTTGGGCACCCACAAACAAGCAAGATTTCTGGCTCTCACAGACCTGTAACTTCTTCTTTAAAAAGCTCTTCTGAACTCCACTCATTACCTGTATTAATAGCACCTGTTTGACCTCGTTATCTGTATAAAAGACACCTGTCCACAGCCTCAAACAGTCAGACTCCAAACTCAACCATGACCAAGACCAAAGAGCTGTCGAAGGACACCAGGAAGAAAATTGTAGACCAGCAGCAGGCTGGGAAGAGTGAATCTACATAGGCAAAACAGGTTGGTGTGAATAAATCAACTGTGGGAGCAATTGTAAGAAAATGGAAGACCATTACTCTCCCTCAATCTCCCTCGATCTGGGGCCCCATGCAAGATCTCATCCCGTGGGGTCAAAATAATCATGAGAACAGTGAGCAAAAATCCCAGAACTACACAGAGGGGACCTGATGAATGACCTGCAGAGAGCTGGGACCAAAGTAACAAAGGCTACCATCAGTAAACACACTGCACTGAGAGGGACTCAGATCCTGAAGTGCCAGGCGTGTCCCTCTGCTTAAGACAGTACTTGTCGAGGCCCATCTGAAGTTTGTCACAGAGCAGATAGATGATCCAGAAGAGGATTGGGAGAATATCATGTGGTCAGATGAAACCAAAATAGAATGTTTTGGTAAAAACTCAACTGGTCGTGTTTGGAGAAAGAAGAATGCTGAGTTGCATTCCAAGAACACCATACCTACTGTGAACCATGGGGGTGGAAGCATCATGCTTTGAGGCTGTTTTTCTGCAAAGGGGACAGGACGACTAATCTGTGTTAAGGGAAGACTGAACGGGGCCATTAAGCCAAAACCTCCTTCCATCAGTGAGACCATTGAAGATGGAACATTACTGGATCTTTCAGCATGCCAACGATCCCAAACACACCACTGGAGTGGCCTAGCCAGTCTCCAGACCTCAACCCAATAGAAAATTTGTGGAGGGAGTTGAAAGTCCGTGTTGCCCAGTGACAGCCCCAAAACATCACTGCTCTAGAGGAGATATGCATGGAGAAATGGGCCAAAATAACAGCTACACTGTGTGTGAACCTGGTGAAGACTAACATAAAATGTTTGACCTCTGTCATTGCCAACAAAGGTTATGTTATAAATAAGAACTTCTGTTATTGACCAAATACTTATTTTCTAACATAATTTACAATTAAATTCTTTAAAAATCCTCCAATGTGATTTCCTGGATTTTTTTTTCCCATTTTGTCTCTTGTAGTTGAAGTGTACCTACGATGTAAATTACAGACCTCTCTCATCTTTCTAAGTAGGAGATCTTGCACAATCAGTGGCTGACTAAATACTCTTTTGCCTCACTGTAATTTCATTCTATCAGGCGCCCCGCGGCTGGTTTACCAAAACAGTAGACATTTTAGCTTTCTGTTAAACAAGAGGGTGAAGTTCAACAGTGGGGATTTTCCCTTGGTACATAGCCCCTGCCAGAATGTGACGGTTTGATGACCCATTCAGGGTACCGTATTTTTCGGACCATAAAGCGCACCGGATTATAAGACGCAATATCAACGATCGGCTGCTAACGAGTATATTTTTATACATAAAGCGCACCGGGTTATAAGGCGTATGAAATGAAACAAAACTCTTAAGTTCCCTCGGAAGCTCAGTTTGGTCGTCTTTACCTGGCGCAGGGCGTCTTCTTGCTTCCTCCACTTTCGTATCATTGATTTGTTAATGTTGAATTCTCTTGCAGCTGCTCTATGTCCATGTTGTACTCCGTGACTGATGGAGTTGAGTTTGAAATCCGCTTCGAAAATAAATTAATGAATGCACACACCCTAATGCCGAAGCACATACCGTATTACTCCGCAATGCTGTGCACCATGGCTGGCGTAAGCTTCGTAACTTACCAAGGCCGTGCTAAAACATTTTGACAGATTTATGAGCGCCGTGTACCATCTAAAATCGGTTTAGGTCAGAAAGCACAACCATAATTAATTCATACATTAGACGCACCGCGTTTTAAGGCGCACTGTCAATTTTTGAGAAAATTAAAGGATTTTAAGTGCGCCTTATGGTCCGAAAAATACGGTACATGATTGCCAGTACAGTGTGAATTCTGGACTGCGCGCTGATTAAAGAAGTAGGAATTAACACAATTGCAACTTACCAAGTCAGTTAGACTTTATATGGCCTTCTCCACTGATGAACCATAACATCTGATGACTACTTCTCTAATATGCTGTTAGTCCTCTGTAAGCCACTAAAACAGCTCTGACCCGTGGAGGCATGAACTCTACAAGTTCTCTAACTGTGCCCTATGGTATCTGTCATCAAGATATTAGCAACAGATCCTTTAAGATGAAAGGTGGAGCCACGATGGATCTGAATGTTCATGCATTTACAGTGGTGCTTGAAAGTGTGTGAGCCCTTTAGAATTTTTTATATTTCTGCATAAATACGAACTAAAACATCATGAGATTTTCACACAAGTCATAAAACTAGATAAAGAGAACCCAGTTAAACAAATGAGACAAAAATATTATACTTGGTCATTTTTTATTGAGAAAAATTATCCAATATTACATATTAGTGAGTGGCAAAAGTTTGTGAACCTCTAGGATTAGCAGTTAATTGAAGGTGAAATTAGTCAGATGTTTTCAGTCAATGGGATGACAGTCAGGTGTGAGTGGGCACCTTGTTTTATTTAAAGAACAGGGATCTATCAAAGTCTGCTCTTCACAACACATGTTTGTGGAAGTATATTATGGCACGAACAAAGGAGATTTCTGAGGAGCTCAGAAAAACAGTTGTTGATGCTCATCAGGCTGGAAAAGGTTACAAAACCATCGAACTCCACCAGTCCACAGACAGACAGACAGACAGACTGTGTACAAATGGAGGAAATTCAAGAATCTTGTTACCCTCCCCAATAGTGGTTGACCAGTAAAGATCACTTTAAGAACAAGGCTTGTAAGAGTTGGCAAGGTCACAAAAGACCCCAGGGTAACTTCTAAGCAACTGAAGACCTCTCTCACATTGGCTAATGTTAATGTTCATGAGTCCACCATCAGAAGAGCACTGAACAACAATGGTGTTCATGGCAGGGTTGCAAGGAGAAAGCCACTGTCACACCAGATACTGAAAGCAAAGGTTCACATACTTTTTCCACTTACTAATATGTAATATTGTGTCATTTTCCTCAATAAGTAAATGAACAAGTATAATATTTTTGTCTCATTTGTTTAAATTTGTTCTCTTTATCTCATTTTAGAAATTGTGTGAAAATCTGATGATGTTTTAGGTCATATTTATGCAGAAATATAGAAAATTCTAAAGGGCTGACACACTTTCAAGCACCACTGTATCCTGTGTCTGGCAAGCAGGAGAGTGAAGAATCCAAACTACACTCATTCACATACAGTTATGAATGATTGAACAAAGGTTTTAAGAATTATAATAAGAAAAAATATATTTTTTTGGTAAGTGTTTCAAGTTTTATAAAGGATACAAAGACAGTTATTACTGTATTGTACAGTAGTGTACTAAATGTTGTCATATTCATGATTCATTTTTTTAAATCCGCTTAATCTTAATCAGAGTGGCAAGAAAGCTGATGCTCAGCTGCCGGCATATGGAGCAAGGCATGAACAACCCTCGACAGGGCACAAATCCATCAAAGGGCACATACACTAACACACTAACGACACTTTGGAAACATAAATTAACCTAACACACATGTCTTTGTAATGTGGGAGGAAACCGGAGTACCCATCACACACTGGGAGGACATGCAAACTCCCCCAGGTGGAGTCCGGGGTTGGGATTGAACCAGGGATTTTGGAGCAGTGAGGCAACAGTGCTAACTACTGCACCAGTCTTTTAATTAATTGTGATGCTTACAGTAAAACACTATGTGCAAAGTATTTAATGTGACTTATGTGTAAGGTTCGGTCAACATACGTTTCACAAAACGTGCTGCAGATGTTGAGTGGCACATCCCCGTAATGCATAAACTTCAGTCACTGAGAAAGTGAGTGGTAAGTTTGGAAACTTTGTTTTGGAGAATTAATTTTCCAATCTGTCTCATCCCTCATCTGAAGGCTGGTAAAGCCTATTTGGATATAATCAACAGTTACGGTTTAGAGCAGAACACTGTGGCTAAATTGACAACACTGTGCGAGGAATTACGCTGACTGAAACAGCAAGTTTCAACAGGAAATCACACAAAAAGTTATTCCACTAAGGTAAAATGTGACGGTTTTGGAAATTTCATGTCCTCTGTCACCTTTTTACTATCATATTAGTGTCACATGTACAGGCATGATATCATTTTTCAATGCTTAGGTTTTGTTTTACACCGTTTAACAATGATTTCATAATTCATGGACAATTTTTCATGCAATTTATTGCTTTTCTCATTTTAACTCACAAACAGCATATCTTTCATACCTAAACTGATGTCATTACATTTTGGACCTAGTATTTTAAATGGGATTTTCCAACAACAGCAGTAAGCACATTGTGCAATATCATATTAGTAAGCGATCTCTTCAAGATACACTAGCATACTACTGTAATGAGTTGAACCTTCTAACCATCTCTCCGTGAAGTGGGTTTGATGAAAGCTCAGAAAATGAATTAATGTGTTTAGACTATGGCTACCTATATAATGTTCATACTGAAATTTAGAAGAGAAGAGAATCAGAAGAGCAATTGCCATATGCATTTTAAATTACAATGTAAATGGTACTCATTTTCTTCTCAAATTTCAATAGAGAACTACATGCTAGAGTGTCAAGTAAATGTTCAATCTGTATTTCAGGGAAAGCCTCCTTCTGATGAACACTTGCAAAAGCTCTGTGGAGATGTACTGAGAAGTAAGTGACTAACCTAGGTAAAATGTTTTCATGTAAGAAGGCTGGATGATGGTACAAGGCTAGGAAAGTTATACTGTGTTGATATGGTGCTTTCCTCACTGTTTTTTCTTAATACAACCCCAAATCAGAAAAAAATGAGACGTTTGGAATGAAAAAAAAAAAATTCATTCATTCATTCATTCATTGTCTTATCCGCTTATCATAGTCAGGGTCGCGGGAGAACAGAATAGCAATGCATAACCCCCAATATTGGTAAATGTGTGACCTGAGTGAGCTGAGCTGTGCCTAAGTGCCTGACTGTAAGCACTGACTGGTTTATAGCTCTTATGAGGGTTGGTAATTGTGTCTGTACCCTGTGGGTCTGTATATACAGTGGTGTGAAAAAGTGTTTGCCCCCTTTCTGATTTCCTTTTTTTTTTTTTTTGCATGTTTGTCACGTGTCAAGTGTTTTGGAACATCAAACCAATTTAAATATTAGTTAAAGACAACACAAGTAAACATAAAATGCATGAAGGTGTTTATTATTAAGGGAGAAAAAATCCAAACCTACATGGCCCTGTGTATAAAAGTGATTGCCCCTTAAACCTAATAACTGGGTGAGTCACCCTTAGCAGCAACAACTTGCAATGAGACTTTTACAGCGCTCTGGAAGAATTTGGCCCACTCATCTTTGCAGAAATGTTGTAATTCAGCCACATTGGAGGGTTTTTGAGCATAAGCAGCCTTAAAGGTCATGCCACAGCATCTCAATAGGATTCAGGTCAGGACTTTGACTAGGCCACTCAAGTCTTCATTTTATTTTTCTTCAGCCATTCAGAGGTTGACTTGCTTGTGTGGTACCAAGTTCGTTTCAGCTTGAGGTCACGCACAGATGGCCGGACATTCTCCTTCAGGATTTTTTGGTAGACAGCAGAATTCATAGTTCTATTTATGACAGCAAGTCTTCCAGGTCCTGAAGTAGCAAAACAGCCCCAGACCATCACACTACCACCACCATATTTTACAGCTGGTATAATGTTCTTCTTATGAAATGCTGTGTTACTTTTACGCCAGATGTAATGGGACACACACCTTCCAAAGAGTTCAACTTTTGTCTCATCAGTCCACAGAATGTTTTCCCAAAAGTCTTAGGGATCATCAACATGTGTTCTGGAAAAATTGAAACAAGCTTTATGTTCTTTTTGTTCAGCAGCGGTTTCTTGGAACTCTGCCATTCAGGCCATTTTTTCCCAGTCAGTTTCTTATGGTGGAGGCATAAACACTGACCCTAACTGAGGCAAGTGAGGACTGCAGTTCTTTGGATGTTGTTGTGGGGTCTTTTTTTGACCTCTTGGATGAGTCGTCGTGGCGCTCTTGGGGTAATATTTGTGACTTTAAATGGCGCTGAAAATCTTACTCTTTCTTGAATTAGTTAATTAGTTCACCAATTTGCCTAACATTTCCAATATTGCCTGGTAGGACTTTTTCTCTGTTTTCTGATCTGTTTTCTGATTTTGCCTTGCTCGTTGGTTCCTTTGTCTGATTACACTGTTGTTCTAGTTTCTTGATTTCTGGACTGGTTTGACACTGATTCTGTGCAGACCTTTTTATGCCTCTGCCTAGTTTGTGTATATATACTCAGTGACAAAATAATAAAAAAACACACAGAAATATAAGATTGCTGCAAAGCTCGGCATGTAGGCATGTCTCGTGCAGATATGTAAATGATTTCAGGTGTGGTCTGATTAGAAACTGGGTCTTGCCACAATAGGGTGTAAAAGTGATTCCCCTACTGCCCTATAAGAATGCTCTCAGAGACTACTTTTGGGTAATGTTCTTCTTGTTGAGAGATCATTGGCTGCCAGACATGCCTCTACAATGCACTTGAAGACATTTCACCCATTCGACAGAGTTTGAGAAGGGGATCGTCATTGGATTGAGAAAAGCAGGATGGTCATTTTGACAAATTGCCCACCATCTTGACTGTTCTGACCTACCTCATAGGTGGTATTGGGAGCAGTGGTTCCATGAGGCTGCATGGTGAACAGGCTCTGGATGGTCCAGACAGACCACCAGTAGTGAAGATCATTTGATCCACCGACAAACATGGAAACTCCCACAGTTTCATTGCCCACCATCAAGATGGCACCTTCACGACACACCCCTGTCTCTACCTAGACCATTTTCAGGTGCTTAGCAGACAGCCACTGTTGCCTTGGTTTGCAATATTGTCTTTAGCGATAAATCCAGGTTCTGTTTGGGATCCAATGACAATCAGGTTCAAGTATGGAGGCCTTGTGGTGGGCACATCAATCCCGCCTTTGCTGTGTAGCAACACACTGTCCCAACTGCTGGTATCTCATCTTGTATCCAGGCTAATGGTGGCTTAACAGAGTAACTAGAGCCTCCTTTTATTATGATTCAACATATAAGAACTATGGCGAACCTTGAAAACAAAAGAATAAAAGCGTTTTAGGACCTAATTGCAGTTAGCTCCAGATGGAAATTGTGAACCAAATATAAATAAATAAAAGAAACTAAATAAGCAATAAAGTAAGAAAATAAACTGACAAAAATAACAGCTTCAGTGGCAGAGGATCGAACCCTGAATGGGCACGTGGGTAGATGCTATGTAAACCCAAACCAAAAACTTACGGCGGTAGGGTATCTCACCCCGTGCCTGCGCTACACTGGAGGCATACGTGTCCGCGAATTGCAGAGCAACGGTACCCGAGCGGAGTGTGGGAGACATGCTGATTCAGCGCAGTATTCCGAGAAAAAAAACATAAAGTGCAGAAAGAGGACAGTAGCGCTATGGATTGAGGGATAATGGCGCTGAACGTTAAACAGAGGGTTACAGAACTGAAACAAAAGGGAATAAGGCCTCATCGAGCGGTAACCTAGAGGTCCGGAATAACTCCGTGGAAACGCGAGGGTGACCAAACCGCGGTCACGATTTCGGGAACCGCTAAGGGAGACGGAGCACGTGGCAAGCTGCAAAGAATGCCTCAGGGATTAGTTTACAACCCCAAGGCTGTGTGAAATGAAGTACGTTTCTCCGAACAACAGAACATGAGACAGACGTGCATGGTCATCTCCGTACACAGGGCCTACAAGACACGGCGCAGAGCAAGCATGAAACGGACACGCGAAAAAACGAGGGACAAGACTGAACACTACACAGCATCCCTCGTGCATGCGATAGTAATGTACAGGCGGTATCAGCCTGATCGCGGAAAGGAAGAAGCAACAGGAGCCACAACGCAGCTAGGGGAGAGGAGCGAGGGGGAAGAGCCGCCCGGGAACCGGTGACCAGATAAATCTGACCCTGCCCTGACCAGCTAAATCCCTAGCTTACCTTGAGCCTTGCCACTCTACGAAGCTAGCTCTCTTCGAAGAGCAAGCTTGACCAGTCTCCCTGCCTGCCCGTGGTCACTGGTCACGGGAGGTAAGTAACGCGGTGTCTAACAACGCAGCAATGCGAGAGAGTAAGAGACAGAGAGCTAGCCACGTCCATGACGATGGGATTACCCAGGGTTTAGCCCGTATACCAGAGCGCAGAACGGAATTGTAAGACACCGACGTTCTTAAATACCTGAGCCAGCAGGTGTTGTGAATTTGACAATTAATGCCACGTTAACCGGCATCTTTGAGATACAGAACGCTGTAAGAGCATAAGGACAATACTTGGGCCGAAGCTGCCCTCTACCATCCAGCCCGGATTGTTTTCAATTGTTTTCCTCAACAAAGTTATCCTTTCATTCTAATACTGTAATTACCTATATGTATTATCATTCGTCATGAATACAAAGTTTCATTCGATTCCAACTCCTTCTTGGTGAGTTATTTTTTTGTCAATGAGTAAATAATTAAGAACTTTGAATCTGTTTTCTGGATTTGCCTACCGTTTCTGCCAAAGACTGACACAATGTTTATTTTGAGGTATGTTTCCCAACCTCTTCACTTCAGTTTCTTCTTTGACCGTGGAATGCTGGCTTCCAGGATAGTTGATATTTAGTAGAATCCATGTTTTCTTCACACAATGTATACTGGCTGCCACAAAATACAAAACATAACAGAACATCTCCTAACAGAATTCCTAATAGCAGAGATCAGACAAGGGGTTCTTTTCATACAGTTCTTTCATGATTGTCCCCAAAAGTACTGTACTTTGATGGTTATGTAGTCATCAGACCACATCACTTGAATGCCTCTGCTTCTGAGTTATTTAACTGTTTTTGCATATATTTCTTTACTCTTGCACTCACATGTGGCCTTGCTAGCATAGTAGGCTGCTGCCTTACGCAATTTGGGTTTTGACCCATGATTAAGGTGTGGGCTACATATAATGAATCATTGGATCTGTATATGGTTAACAATAAAATTTCATGCATTTGAAAAGGGCATCTGATCCAAAAAAAAAAAAAAAAGATGATTTGACTGCCCATGTTTCTCCATCAGTAAGCAATCCTCGGTGTGACATACATGAGCAAACTTGCCCTACTCTAATGAAATATCATCAATATGTTTAGATAAGTCAGTGTTCCCTATATTTATAAGTTAATGAAACAAATACACAGATGAGCCAACAGAATATTGCCCAGAGCTTCACACTAGCTCCACTGTATTATCTTCTTCCCACAGTGCATGGTGCCACAGGTAAATGGCCCATATGTACCTGAGCATTCTTGTGACCTAAAACAAAATTTGCCAACAGACAATCTTATTTGGACCAGACAACTTTATTCCATTACTCCAAAGTTAACATCTAACACTCACATGCCTAGTGTCAGTGCTTTCCACAGTGAAACAGGGCTTAGTATGATTGGCAATCATATTGCCCTCACACATCACCTGAGCCCTTGAGTGCCCAACATCCTGGTGCTGATTCATAGTTTGTCGTTCACCATCAGACCAACAGTCTGTTGGTACCCATCACTTCTGAACCTTCTGACCACGAGCACTTCACAAGCCTGGAGATTGCAAATTCAGTCATATCGGGGAAATATCATTTGGCTTTCCTGTCCAGTCACTCATGTTTTTACATCTGCCCATTTTATTCACTTATAAATAATATAAATATATAAAGTCTTTTTCCATATTTGATTGCATTTTAATATTATATTGTCATTGTAATGGATTACACTTTTGCACATTTTACTTAAATGGTTCAAATGAATCGCTTGCATATTACTTCATTTAATTCTGCATTAACCATAAGCAAGTTTAAAACCAAAGCTTACTGTAATTTGACAAGAATAAGAAACATTTTCCCCTTCCTGATGGACTGTTTCTTATGACTGCTTGACTTGGATGTAATTGTGCTCAAAGTTCTCTCCATGTCCCTCAGATCAGTTGTCCCAGCTATTGCAGACAGTGAGTCCTTGCAGCTGTGAGCCATATGAGATGGTTAAAGGACCTCCAGGTCCACCTGGAGCTCCAGGATCAAAAGGCTCCATTGGATCCCCAGGTTATCCAGGCAGGCCTGGCTCTCAGGGTTACCCAGGCTCACCTGGACTACAGGGCTCCCCAGGGGTCAAAGGTTACAGAAGTTTACACATACTCTGACAAATATATTTGAGTGTGCATGAAGGAATACATTAGGTTTCATAACAAATACTCGCACATTCTGTGGTGCCAAATATAATGTGATGTGTTCTTTAGGGGACATGGGACCAAGGGGTTTTAAAGGCAATAAAGGCGAAGGCAGGCCAGGACAGCCTGGATCTCATGGAGAAAGAGGTGAGATTTCAGCTCTGTTGCATATCAAACCTTGCACAGCACACCACGACTGTTTACTTGTAATCTTTTTTATTACCGTTATTGTAGTGATTTTGGTTTGCTTTTTTAACTTAGTATTTTTTTCAATAGTATTCACAGTTGAGTTAGGCATCTATAGTAAAGAGTCAATACCAAAACTGTATATCCTAGCATTTGAAGATTGAACCACTCTCAAACACTTACACAAAAGTGTGTATTTTTATTTGGTCTTTTTTCATTTTTCCTTTCCAGTGTTGAGCAGTATTGATACATTTGACCATGTGTTTGCTTGTATTGTGAATGGTGATAATTAGTAGACTACAAATATAGTGACTAAGGGGCATTCAGTTACATGGTCATACATAAAACATCACATTTGGGGAACAAACTTTGTATGAATTACATTATGAGCAATATTTGCCATTAATTGATTGAATCAATATCTATCTGGAGATCCTGCACTTTGTAAAATGCCCCTAAATCTGCCTTATCAGTGCATATTTTCTGTCACCCAGTTTTTTAATGTTTAGAGGCAAGTACTTGTTTTTTAAACGTTTTAGCTGAAGTCCCTATGAAAGGAACTTGTGCTTTGAGAGCTTACTCTCAAATAAAAATGCCCCCCAGCGACCCTCTGTTGGTAATGCACAACTACATGCACAATCATCTTACGTAAGATTTCTGTTGGTAAAGTTAACACATTTGACCAAACAACATCAAACCTTAGCGGCACTATTTGTTATTTCAGTAAAATCATGTTTGAACATGAGAATGAATAAATGACTGTTAACATGAAGAACACTATTGTTTTTCTTGCTACCAGTTTGGTTTGACCCACACCTAAAGCTGAAGCTGAAAGTGTCCTCTAGTACTAGGCACAAAGATGTTAACAGCAGATCCTTTAAGCGCTGTAAGTTGTGAAGTGGGACCTCTATTGATCTGACTTGTTTGTCTAGCAATCCCAATTATGTTTGATGAGATGAGATCTGGGGATCTGGGGAATTTGGAGGCACATGACAAGACCTTGAACTCTTTGTCATGTTCCTCAAACTATTCCTGAACAGTTTGGCAGTGTGGCAGGGTGCATTATCCTGCTGAAAGAGGCCACTGCTGTTAGGGAATACTGTTGCCATGAAGGGGATTACTTGGTCTGCAGCAATGTTTAGGTGGGTGGTATGTATCAAAGTAACATTCATATGAATGCCATGAACCAAGGTTTTTCAGCAAAACATTGCCCACTGCATCATACTGTCAATGTTACACACCTGTCAGTCGTTTTGGTTAATTGGTGTACATAGATACCATGATAAAAATTATACATAGTAGCAGGTTACTATCGTAATTATATTGGATGTCTCCATCACTAATTTTGTGATTGGAAACTAAAAATATATTATTTTGCATGCAAGAAACAACATTTTCTTGTTGAATCACTTAGAACAGTTATTTATTTGGATTGGACAAAAATCACACCATCACTGAGTCAAGAAGCCTTGGTATTTTTAGTTGGATTTTTCAGGAATAGAAGTACAGCATATATCAACTTTAAGAAATAAAGCTCTGTGCAATATGTACTAACAATAAAACTAATCTCCCCCATGGATTTAGTTAGAAATATGCACTGGATTACATTTGTTCTACTTTGTATTGGAAACAGGGATTCAGGGTCCACCTGGCATTGATGGAATTGGATTGCCTGGTTCTCCAGGAATGCCAGGCAAACCTGGTTCTCCAGGAATACCAGGCAAGCGAGGCACCCCAGGGCCAGCAGGAGTCTGTGACATGTCCATCTGCTATCCATCCTACAATCTCAGAGATGAACACTACAGCAAAGGACCCCGTATCTGACAAACACAGACTGTATTTCAGTGCTGACATATGGTCAATCCTCAGCTCCTGTCCTGATCCTAATGGCATTCATCAGGATCAAAACAAAGAGCTGAAAAAACATATTAAACATGTTAAACATATTACTTTTAGATGTACTCAGCACAAGAACATAAATAGTTATGTACGAAGAGTGGCAGGCTGAGAAACTGGTATATTTACTTTTCTAGTATAACTAATATAAAGGGACATTAATTGAGTCAGAATGAGTAAAGACACTTTTTGTGGTTGCTTAACCCTCAAGAGATGTTAGGTATAATACAACATAATTGAATCACTAAATTTACACAAAGAGAACATTTTAAATGGACAGCAGAGAGATTACATAATTCTTTACTGAATACATATAAATAATAATACAATTAAAATTTTTGTATATAGACTGGTTTGATTTCTTGTTCAAAGACAAATGGTTGGATTACAGTACACATTTGCCCTGACCATATAATGCCACTTCATTGTGGATATTTGTTACAGGGAAAAAATAATGCATTATATCAAGTGTTTAAATGCTTTTACATCAATAATTATAAATATTCACATTCTGCTTATGCCTACATTTCTATCAGCTTTTATAGTGTGTGAATCATATTGTATATTTATTTTGCAATTTAACTGAATAGAAGTTTGTCCAATGTAATTTATTCTGAATACAGGTATGTGCCGTTAAAGACGTCAGATGTTGATCAGAAGGACTTATACAGCACATACCTGTATAATAACACATTCATACTTTAAAAAATCAATACATTGATAAAATACAATGTGCATGATTTACTTTTCAATATATGTAGTTCATTTGTATGTCCTTTGTCACAGTTAGTTGTTGGTATGCACAAAACATTCATCACTGTCACAGGACAGAACAAAATAAGAAGCGTTGTCAGAAATTCCAAAATAATGTAGTAGAAATAGTAATTTTGAGGAACTAAATGAGGATTCAGTGAATGACTCAGTACTTGCAAGCTGCACACTCACATACCTTCCAATTCCAATTTAGCTTCCTGTTTGTAGTGAATGACTCCTGACTGCAAAACACGTGTACCCTTTTACCAGTTAAGTTTCATGGTGACCTATCTCTTTAGTTAATTTTGAGTTCTGCGTATACCAGACACTGGGGTAAGTGTTTAATGTATTCATTGCTTTGCTCCTACTGCAGTGTCTTTCATTCATTTTTTATTAACAAAAACTTCTTGACAGGTTGCATGCAACATGGGTGATTACGAGTTTGACACCTCAACTCCAGTCGACTATGATGATAATACATCAATGCTCATTATGCCACCATGCAACTTGGTTGAAATAAGTAATTTTAGTAAACATTTTCTGCCACCATTCTACATTATTATATTCATCATTAGCATTCTGGGCAATGGACTTGTACTGTTTATTATATACAAGTTTGAAAAGCTTGTCACAGTCACTAATATATTTCTCATCAACCTGGTGGCTTCTGACCTGATTTTCACCTTCAGTCTTCCGTTTCAAGCTGTCTACCATTCCTCTGAGTGGACATTCGGGAGTCTGGCATGCAAGATGATGAACAGTACCTATTTCCTTGGCTTCTACAGCTCGGTCCTCTTCCTCACACTCATAACCTTTGACCGTTACCTGGCTGTCGTTCACGTTGTGGCTGCCACAAACCAGCGGCAGACCTGCTATGCTTTTGCTATGGCCACCATCATCTGGACCATAAGTGGCCTTGCTAGCCTGGAAACATTCTTAAACCATGATGTAGAGCTAGATATAGTTCAGGGGTTAATCTGTGGTGACACCAGTGAAACTGAACATAAGGTGCTTGGTACCTACTCTCTGTTTGCAATGTTTTTCATCTTTCCCTTGGTTGTCACCTTATACTGCTATATCAGGATTGGCTTGAGGGTGATCTCAAGCCGAATGAAGGGCAAACACAGGACTCTTAAGCTGATTTTTGTCATTGTGGTTCTATTTTTCATGTGCTGGACTCCATACAACGTGATATTATTGATGAAAGAAATTGCTAATGGAGGCTCTTGTGACTACAGCCTTGTCTATCCACAGTACATCACTCGCAACATTGCCAATTTATACTTCTGTATAAACCCTGTGTTTTATACTTTCTTGGGTAGAAAATTCCAAAATCATGTCTGTCGACTGCTGGTGAATCAGGTACCGTGTTTAAAGAATCACCTGACTATTAATTCCAACAGCAGATCATTTTCTAGGTAAGCCCATTAACCCACATATTAATCACCAATAATATTAAAACTATTGACAGGTGAAGTGAATAGCATTGACAGTGTGGTGTGGTCAGTGTTATGCTGGGAAAACTTAGGTTCTGGCATTCATGTTACTTTTACAATGCCACATCCATGACAAGAGTATTTCTTAATGGCAGACACAGCAAAATAGTTCACAAGTCTTTTAAGGAACATGGCAAAACATGCCAAAATTCCCTAGAATCTCCTTCTTATCGAGCCTTTGTGTGATGTTTGTCCAGCACATGAGAATCAGAGTAAAGTGACAAATTGTATTATGGTATAGTGCATAAGCAACATAAGTTTACAATTTTCATGTTCTCTTCATAGTGTTTAGGTAAAATGTCTTGAGACATGTATAGTGTAACTTATAATTGACTTGCATCTTATATCCTTTTGATGTGCCAATGTGCCTTTATGTATCACATGCTGAACTCTGAGAGATATGAGAAAATAATAATGCATACATGCTGATTATGTTAATGTTCATATGCTGTATATTTTTTTTAGGCAATTTAAGTACTGTTGTCAGTTTTTTGCTGATAGTTAACTGAGATTGATTTTGTGGTCATGAATTTGTTTACCTTCCAGAATAAAATACATAATGCAATACAAAATACAATATATTCTGTAATATATAACTGTGTATAGGCTTTTAAAATTCATGCTTACCACTACAATGTATAAAATAAACAATGGTTATGCGTACAACTATGGTTAATGGTTTAGCGTACATTCAATTTTTTCACTGTAATCTTATGCTGTTATTTGGTGGTATAAATTTGCTTAATAAGCCTGGGAATTATCGTTCAGCATTAACTGGATGAAATTACTTGAAATATTTATTCTCTTGGAGGGTGCTTTATTGCATTATTTATTTTTGAAATCTAAAGCTATTCCATAACTTATATTTTATCACATTTGGCTCACTAATCATGGTGACATTCTTTTAAAAAAATGGGACAATATTTGCATACAGCAGGAAGCCATCTATTAATGTTCTTTCTTTGTACAAAGTGAAATGTATTTATAAGTAAAAAAAAAAAAAAAGAATTTTTTGCAATGCACACTGATTACACTGATCAACGATTAGTTTGTTCCACAGACTTGAATAGCTATTTTATCAGGCATGATTTTCAAATGACAGCAATGAATGTTACAATATGTGTATATTACTTATCCATAAATAAGGCTCTTATTACACTTAAAATATGTACTTCTAAAATGTAAATATGTATCTGTATTGTTTTGTACTTGGTCTACTGTCTGAACACCAGGAATTGTCGGTGTTATATTTCCTGAAGCCTCTGGCACAGTTTATTCCTGACTGTGAGGTAACTGCCTTTTGGAAGATCTTAAATTAGGATATATCACAGTATGTTTGGATTCGGTTGTTGTAGCATTATTATTTGTCATACAGAAGTAGCAATCAGTAGAATATTTCGGTTCTCTCCAAACCATAGGATTGGCATAAAGAATATGGCTTGAAAGTTTTGTCCATGCTGTGAGAAGCCTGACATGCATCACAACAAATATTGGGCAAAGGGTGGTTCTTGGGGTTGCGGGTTGGGGGGTTTTGTACTGGTAACCCACTTTACATGCAAAGTAATTCGCCTAGCTTTTTTTATAATGAGGTTGTGAAAACTGTTTTGGGGTTTGGGAGTCACATCCGTGCAGTTAAGCATATGAATTAGGGGCCTATATATATGCGTTTTAGGCTTATAATGAGGCTTGGGGGTATCGGCCAACAATTAAATACACAAAACCCCAACTTTTCAATAAAGTTTAGTAGACACTGCACGATAAATGTTTAAACTAGAGCTATTTTTGTAACTAAACTGTGTTATATCCCCAACTGTCCAGGTGTATTTCTCTAGGCCTCTGGTGACTCATTTATCTAGGCTTTTGGCTTTCAATAATGAAGCTACTGCAAACAAACAATGAAAATAGCGGTGCATGTAAACTTTTGCTTCAAATGCGGTAGAGCAACTGATACATAAACTACATATATGGGCCAGAAAGTGAACCCAGATTTTCTGCAGAATGATGCTATCACTCTAACCACTTGCGCCACCTTGCTGCCCTCTTATTTATATATATTTTTATTATTTCTTATTCTTTTTCTTTTTTCCTGTCCTTTATTTTTTACAGATTTTCAATGTATTAAGCTTGACAGCTTTGCAGATTGGACTGGATGTTGGCTAATTCAGCCTGTCATCACCACCTGTCCTAAAATAACTGTAATGTTGATATCTTATAAGAAATAATGACTTATTTTTTTTTATTTTTTTATTTATTTATTTTTTTTTTTAACAGTAAGCTTTTCACCCAAGCATGAAATTGCTTTGTAAAATGTTCTCATACTGCATTAGCCTGAAGCCAGCTAAACATTTAATTATGGTGTTAGTAGATAATTAAATGAAATATTTGTAAAATGTAATGTCCCTCAATCCCTTGGCCTGTTACCGAAGCACGTGGTGTGAGTAAGCTAAAACACGGTTGTTGCCATGGCTACAAGTTTTTATAGCTTTCATTTTTCATCACATTTTTTAACCACTGATTTTCTCACTGTCAAGAATGAAAGATGGCATTGGTGCCCAGAGGGCACAGGTATAAAGAAGCTGAGTGCTTCCCTGAGGGTACCAGTTGTGCCAGTATAAATGCGGGACTTTTTTGTTTATTTTTTTTTATTTGTCTTTGAGGTTCTATATCACTGGACATAAGGGACTCATGAGCCCTGGCCTGTTACCATGGTTTTCCCAGGACCCTTGTGGGTCTTGAGGGAGTGCAGACGTATTGTTAAGTTGCCATGGCAATATCGGTGATTAGCAAGATGTTGGAAATGCACTTAGTGTCCTGGTGCGAAAAGCTAAAAAAGAAAAAAAAGGTGAAGAGAAAAAATGATCACAACCATGATAAAATTAAATGGTTTGGTAGTGTAAATGAAATGAGTTTGATAGCTAAGCTAGGGCATATGTCTGTGTGGCTTAGAGTAAATTAACTGACTTTTGAACCAGAATCTCCAGGTTCAGATCACACCGCGATCCGATGCCACTTTCAAGTCCTTAAGCATGAACTAATCCCAAGACTGGATTCCTTAAGAATACCAGTTTTTAAGTCACTCTTGATAAGGTACCTGTTAAATGACTAAATGTAATGTTAACTCCTGTGCCTACACACAGCTTGAACTTTTTTGTGCAGTCATTAAGGTCTAACTTTTGATACTACTAAATCTTTTAACAAAACAAAAGCCCCAATGCAGTGTTTCTTACTTAGTTACATATTTAGTTTGTACACTCTTGAGCAAAGAAATGGGCCAAACCCAGAAACTGCAAAATCATGTTGTTTCCACTTTTGTTCCAAGACAGTATTTTAAAAATTTTTTTTTTGCCACACCCACTTTTCATTTCATGATTTTATCTCTGTGTACAATACAACTATTTAAAGTTAATTGTCCCTGTCTCAAGCATTTTTTCCCACCAGGCAATAAGCAGGACAAGCATTTATGGCAGCAAGTCCTCATGATGGCTGTCTACTCTTGCTAATTTTCGTGACCATGATTTGTTTGTTAGACTATCAAAGGCTATTTTTGCTATTTTAAGGCAATGGTTTTTTAATTCTATTTAATTTTTCCAGGATGTAGTGCTAGGTAAATGCTTGTGTATTTCTGTAGGCTACTTGAAATACATTTCAGGTGCCTATAAGGAAATATTTTGGGGGATCATTTGAAAGGATGCAGGTACAAGTACAGCACGCGCTCTAAACAGACAAAAACAGCTCTTCATTCTAATCTAATAGCTTACAATTAACGTTGACCCTTACAGTATCCTATATGGCAAGAAAACAATTTAAAATAACAGGCTGTTGCAGTGCTATAGTTTGTGTGTTAATGATCTATATATGGCCTGCATTTTGAAGGTGAAACATTGGGCTGATAAAATTTGAGATTTATAGTGCTCTTTTCTTCCATGTTCTTCCAAAACCTATCTAGCTGGCACATTCTTGATCACTTGCAGTAATTTCTAAAAGCCTGAGCAGAGATCGGAAAGGATATTGTAGCGGCAGAAGCCTCCTCAGTTGCATGAGTAGGGGCATGGCCATACTATATCAGAATAGATATAGTATGGTCTGCATTTGAGCTTTCAACTTTAATTCAAGAGAAACAATTGACTTTCACTCAAGTGAATCAATTAACCTAAAGCATGTCTTTGAACTCTGAGAAGAAACCAGAGTATCCAGAGGTCCAGAAAGTATCCAGACTGCTCCATCTGGGATCGAACCTGGGACCTTCTCACTGTGATGTGACACTACTACCCACCAAGCCGACATTCTTTTCAAAACATCACAAAGTGCTATTAATAGCTAGGTTTTAAAATAAAACTTGCAAAACATTATACAAGACTACATCGCCCACAATCCCCGTGCGCGGGGAACATGGCCGCGGACGCCCCTGAAACGCGTGTTGTTTTGATTATGGGACCATACTTAAACAAACGTCCGCATGCTCCCCACTGCCCTTGCGGGAGCATTAGTCAGTTTTTTTTCTTCACTGTGCTTACATTTTCTCCTCCGTAACCAAGTGTATTAATCTGAGTTGGCATTTCCCTCTTTTTATCAATTATTTTGAGTTGTGGTCCTGCTCACTGTGGTTGCCTCCTCTTCGGTCGCGCACACTCAGACTTCTCGCGCCTCGCTTCCTGCCTGTTTTCGGCTGTTGCAGATGCGTCTGCGTCCTCCCTTTGGTGTGGCCGCTGCGCCATGCCTGTACGGTTTATGATTGATACAACCGCTTTGCTTCTGTGTGTTGCCCTCTAAACGGCGTTAGCTTCACGTAAGCTTCTCTGCGCCAGTGTTAGCTTCCCGTAGCTTTTCTGAAGCTGGCGTCATCTTCCCGTAGCGTATCCAAGCCGTCGTTTAGCTCCCGTAGCTTTTCTGAGCCAGCATCAACTTTCCGTAGCTATCCAAGCTGGCGTTAACTTCCTGTAGCTTTCTCTGATCCCGCATCCATCTTTCCCTTGCTTCTCTGACCAGCGTCCTTCCCGTAGCTTCTTCTGCAAGCTTACGTTAGTGCCCCGCAGCTTCTCTAGCGGCGTTAGCTTTCCCCCCCTAGCCCTTTTCTCCAAGCTTGCGTTAGCTCTCTGAGCTTTTTTCTTTTTTCCCCCCCTTCTTCTCAAGCCGGCTTTAGATAAGCAGTAGCTGTTTCTGCCTTCCCCTTTGTTCCTGGCTTTTGATTACTGTGTAATTCCTGGTTGTTCTTTAATTAATATCCTTTTATTGATTGTATGTTATTGCTTGTTTGCATTATTTTCCTTACTGGTGTGGTTATTGGTTGATTATTGTTGTTTTGTATTATTATTATTATTATTATTATTATTATTCTTGTATCCCTCCCCGTTTTTTTTTATTTGCGGTTGTTATATTACCGTGTTTTTGGAGCCGTCTGTGTCACCGCCTTATAATAAACTTTGTGTTTGGACAGATTGCCGTCTGCTGCCCTCTTAGAAGACCGCCCACGATAATAGAAGCTCACTTCCCCGCCGAGTAAATGTAGACAAGCGGGTCCCCATCCCCTCAGAACCCCCACACCCCGGACATATTAACCGGGACAGTAACAACTTTGGGGAAATTTCTCACATAGTGCAAACCTGTTTGGATTATACTTTTTTCCTGCGGAATGTAACATTTGGCTTTCATTGGGCTCCTGCGCATCTGCCAGGCATTGGACTGGGCCCGCAGATGTATCAAGTCAGGGACCTTCGACCGCTTTCCTGAAGCCCTTGGGGCTGAGTTTGGCCCTCGTCCCAATGCCGGTCCAAAAATCACGCGTTGGTCCGGTGTAAATTAGTCAGCTTCCAGCCCCCCCGGTGCCCCACTCAGCTTGCCCATCCACCAATGAGTTCGCTCGCACCTCATGGGCTGGGCCAGAGGATCCCCACCGTCACCAGTGGCCAGGGCCCCAGGCTGTCCCAGAACACGCACACTCTGGAGACCATCGCCGAGTACTTTGCTCACTCCGGAGACCTCCCATAGTGTCCACTTCCTCTCGTCGACGGACATCCAAATGCTGCTCATCGCTTGAGGAGTTCCAGAGCCGCTAAGGTCCGCTGGCGCCTTGTAGCAGGTAATTGAGCCCCCCGGTTCTGTTTGGGTCGTTGGTGCCTCGTAGCTTTGTGCTCCCTCGCCATTAATTTCCCGTAGCTTCATAATTGAATCGCATGCTCTATTTCTGAGTGGAAACTCGGCTTAGCAGCCTCCGGACCCTGACATGGAGGTCCCAATTTTGGGCCACTGGCACCGCTTGTCCCCGTTTCCGAGCTTGCGTTCCTATCCGTTAGCTCTGATATCCGAGCCACCATCGCCACTCACCCTCAGTTCCCTGACCAAGTCGGCCCCCATATTTGAACCCTTGGCCGCCATTAATTCCATTTCGGAGCAAGCCGCCCCATAACTCCGTACCTTAGCTAGTACCCCTCACGGTTTCGGAATCAGAACCCGTGAAGCCCTGTTTTGGATCCTCTCGCGCTCATTTTGTTGGTAACCACCTGGCCTTTGAGCCCCCCCATACCTCGCGAACTTGTCCTGTTGGTTCCATCTTTGAACCACTAATCACCGCATTTGCCTCGCCTTCAAACGTGGGACATGCTTGTTAGCCCGCTGACTCAACCGTTTATCATCACTGAGCTTCGAACTGATCCCGTTCTTTCCGTCGCGGAACCCATCCAAGCTTAGCCCGTCCATTGGCGTTCGTTTCCACGCACATCGCGCCCTCTGCTCCTCCTCAAGTGCGCCGCTACGTCGTACAGCTCCGGCCCGACTCAAGGGCCGTTGCCTCCATTTCCTAATCACTCTCCACATCCCTTAGCTCCACACCCCTGCGTACCGTATACCACGTATTCCGTACCTGTACCCGCCTCTGCACCTGCCCCATAATGAATCCCAGCGAATAGTAGCAAACCATTGGAGCAAGTTTGTTCCAACCCCAGTGCCACGACCGATGATTGACGACACCCATGCCAGCACCGAGGACATTGAATTGCCTGTCCCTTCCTGTAGGCTTCCTCCTAGGGGTCGCCCGTTCCAGAGATGTCCCGCCCCGTTGTCCATGGTCGGGGCCTTCCTGAGATCGACAGTGTGCTCCATT
Source organism: Ancistrus triradiatus (assembly GCA_025084515.1). Lineage (NCBI taxonomy): Eukaryota > Metazoa > Chordata > Actinopteri > Siluriformes > Loricariidae > Ancistrus > Ancistrus triradiatus. The sequence goes on from JAJAGP010002041.1 coordinate 130,894, forward strand.
CTGCCTGCCTCAAGGTCATCACGAGGGCCCCTTCACGGGTGAGGACGACCATCCTGTGGCACACGTCCCCTTCAGACTCCAAGGGTCCGACATCCAAATGTCCCGACCCCTCCGCTGCTCTCGCAACCACCCACCCGTGTCAGGTGGCAGGCCCGTGGATGGAATGGGGGGGGGATGGGTACTCCTTGGAGGGGGGGGGGTACTATTACATTCCGCGGCCGGCGGGATTTTGTCCTCCATTGATGGGTTGGGGACCACATCACCCCACAACCCGTGCACAGGAACATGGCTGTGTAACACATCTGGCAACGCATTTGTGTGATATTGGACCATACTAAACACAGCGTGCAGTGAAGTTTTTTCTTCACTGTGCTTACGTTTCTCATCCATACCGATGGGATTATCTGAGTGAGGCGTGTTGCCCTCTAACTGGTGTTAGAGCTTCCCGTAGCTTCTCTGAGCGGCGTTATCTTCCCGTACTTTCTTCTCTGAGCTGGCGTCAGCTTTCCCGTAGCTTCTCTGTGAACATTTTTTAATTTTAGTACTAAAAGAAGTCCTGCACCCTGCGAACGAAGTAGATGTGCTGTAATTGTCAGACTAAGAGTTCCTTAGATAAGTGGGCCAGGCCTGGTATGAGCGTTATAAGTTAATAATAAGTATTTTGGTAATCAATATGGAATTTAACAACTGTTAACAAGACTATATTGAAGAACAGAGTGATATGATCAAATTTTATAGTTGCTATTACACTGCGGGTGGGGTCATTCTGACTAATTGAGTTTATTATAGATTTACTAGAGCAACAATTCCAGTAAAGCGTTACAGTAATCCAACCTGAGGTTATAAACGCATGACCATTTTTCCTCCGCATCATTTAAAAGAGCGGATATTTCTTTTCCTAGTGAGCAACATCCGTAATTGAAAGAAAGCAATTCGGGTTATGTTGCTAATGTGGCGTATCAAAGGATCTGAATCAAATATGACAACCTAAGTTTTTATACATACAACCCTGGGCAATACTGACAGCCCTCTAAGATTTAGGATAATGTAGCCCAACCTGTCTCTCATAACCTTAGGTTCCACTAACCACAACTCATTTTTATCTGAGTTAAGTAAGAGAAAATTAAATGGACGTCAACCTTTACCCAGTCCCCGCAATTTAGTTATTTGGTTGTTTGGCTGATATGGTTACAGCTTGTATCAAATCTTGCGGTAGTCAGTGGAAACTATGCCATGTTTACGATAACTGAGCCCTATTTGCCGCATGTACAAGTTAGAATAAAAGTGGGCTAAGCAGTGACCCCTGAGAGAACCCATACATCACTTTTGAGAGCTTAGAGCATAGATTATTTATATAACAACTGGTACCGGACTGTCAAGTAGGATTTCATTCAGCCAAAAGGTCCAATCCCCTTAACACCTACGTATTTTTCCAGTCCTGTTTTAGTAAAACCATCGGATTCTGTAGTGTCAACTGCTGCCCTTAAATCTAAAGAACAGAAAAAAACATACCCATTATCGGAGGACAATTAATAAATCAGGCACATTTGGCTTTTGAAACGATTAGTGGCTCTATAATCTAGGTACACTTCTTTGAGTAAAGCATCTAGTGATTGGATCGCTGATCAGTGCGATAAACTGTCACTAAAAACATCACTAAAAATGTGGTAAATGTGGTAGAAATTGTGTTTTTGAAGGTCTCTGCACACTCTGTGCAGTCCATAATTGTGGATAGAAACCTAGGTTAGGCTATATAGGCTGCTTGTTAAGAACTGTTTTCCTCTTTGAATAGTGTGGACCCTGCATACTACCCTCTGTGGGATCTTTTCCAGAGGAAAGCAGATTGAATCGGAATCCAGTATTGAAAAAAAAGGAACTTTAGCTGATGATGCAAAGTCATGTAAGGTATGAATAGGAAGAAAAGGGCTACTGGTTGGCTGATCATTTTTCCATGAACCAAAAAAAAAAAAATCATTATATCAACTTTGGAATTTCTCCCCCTAAACCCTAAGGCCAAAACGAAGCCATTGTGAATACAAATATGTGTATATACGACTTTTTCCAATGTTGGCCACCCCAGAACATGCAGTGGTGCTTGAAAGTTTGTGAACCTTTAGAATTTTTTCTATATTTCCAACAAAAATATGACTAAAAAAACAAACTAAATTTTCACACAGTCCTAAAAGTAGATAAAAGAGAACCCGTTTAAACAAAGTAGATTAAATTATTTATTTATTGAGGAAAATGATCCAATATTTAAATATTAGTGATGTCAAAGTATGTGAACCGCTAGGATAGCAGCTAGATTTGAAGATGAAATTAAAGTCGGTGTTTTCAAACAAGCATGGGATGACATCAGGTGTGAGTGGGAACACCTGTTTTATTCAAAGTTTACTCCTTTAAACGCACTTTTTGGAAGTGTTGATGGCAATTACAAAGGAGAATTTCTGAGGACCTCAGAAAAAGAGTTGTTGATGCTCATCAGGCTGGAAAAGGCTCAAAACCATCTCTAAAGAGTTTGGACCCTCCACAATCCACAGTACGACAGACCGTGTACAAATGGAGGAATTCAAGACCATTGTTACCCTCCCCAATAGTATTCGACCAAAAAAACACACAAGTTCATTCTAACCAAAGAATGGTAAAAGACAATAAAAGTTAATGTTTTTGGAATGGCCAAGTCAAAGTCCTGATCTTAATCCAATCGAAATGTTGTGGAAGGACCTGAAGCGAGCAGTTAATGTGAGGAAAGTGTTCTGTACGGATGAGTGGGCTAAAATTCTTCCAAGCTGGTGTGCAGGACTGATCAACAGTTACAGGAAACGTTTAGTTGCAGTTATTGCTGTACAGGGGCGTCACACCAGATACTGAAAGCAAAGGTTCACATACTTTTGCCATTCACTAATATGTAATATTTTATCATTTTCTTCAACAAATAAATGACCAGGTATACTATTTTTGTCTCATTTGTTTAACTGGGTTCTGTTTATCTACCTTTAGTACTTGTGTGAAAATCTGATGATGTTTTAGGCATATTTATGCAGAACTATAGAAAATTCTAAAGGATTCACAAACCTTCAAGCACCACTGTTCACTACATTATTTTGCCAAAAGGTATTCATCCAAATGATGAATTCAGGAATACCAATCAATTCTATGGCCACATCTGTTTAAAACCAAGCTCCTAGGCATGCTTTTACAAACATTTGTGAAAGAATGGGTCACTCTCAGGATCTCAGTTAAATCCAGTGTGGTACTGTGGTTGGATGATAGGGACTGTGGTGGCCTAGCGGTTAAGGTATTGGAATATGGACCAGAAGGTCGAATTCAAGCCAGGCTGCCACTGTTGGCTCCTTGAGCAAGGCCCTTAACCCCCAATTGCTTGGATTGTAAGATTGTATCAATTGTAAGTCGCTCTGGATAAGGACGTTTGCTAAATGATGTAAATGTAAATGCCACGGGTGCAACAAGTCCAGTCGTGAAATTTTCTTGCTACTAAATATTCCACAGTCAACTGGCAGTGTCAGTGGTATTTTAACAAAGTGGAAGCAATTCGGAATGACAGAAAGTCAGCCATGAAGTGGTAGGGCATGTAAAATGACAGAGCGGATCCTCCGGGACATAGTGCGCAGATGTCGTCAACTTTCTGTCAATCGCAACACAACTGCAAAACATTGGATGCAATGGTGTAAAACACGCCGCCACTGGACTCTATAGTAGTGGAGACGTGTTTCCTGGGCTTGGTTAGTTTCAATGAAGATAACTCTTAATTAAAATTAATGTTATTTGCATTGTTTATATCTTTCTGTCATTATTGAAAAAAGTATTCTTGACTTAGGTAAAACTCAAACTTAGTTTGGAGTGTTATAGTAATTCTGCTATAACAAATGGTAATTCTCAGAATGCCTGCATCAAAAAGCAGAATAACTAAGTTGGAAAAAGGTCATAAAATATGAAGGTCATTCATACAAAAGTAGAACTGACTTTCCTTTAATATATTCAATTTCTGTTTTTAATAGAACAGTCAAGATGTGCCATTTTCTGCTTAACTAAATTTTGCTTAATTATAGCATTACATTTACTTGTAGCTTGACACACACTTAGTGGCCTGTGGTTCCCTAATGTACTGCAATTTCATGTTCAGCTCATTCTCCTGTTCAGTTCCTGATTATAAGTGCTTCTCTGCTAAGATGTTTATGAGTCAGGAGGATATTTTGCACGACAGCAAAACAAACATGCTCCTATCAATTTCCTGGCCATTGTCTTTGGCATATACAGAAAATATTTCAGCACCTGCATACTGTATGTGCTTCCTCACTTGAAAATACCAAACTGCATCAGTGTCCCATTACATCAGCAGCTAATGTGGACATCAAAGGAGAGATCTGAATCAAATATGACACCTAAGTTTTTTACAGATGGACTGGGCAATACTGAACAGCTATCTAGATTTAGGATAGATGTAGTCAACCTGTCTCTCACAGCCTTGGGTTCCACTAATAAAACCACAGTTTTATGTGAGTTAAGTAAAAATTAAATTAAATGACATCCAAGCTTTTATTTCCTTTACACAATCCTCAATTTTGCTGATTTTGCTGCTATGGGGTCAAATGCTGAACTTAAATTTAGCAAAACAAGAAAAGAAACACATCCATTATCTGAATACATTAATAAATCATTATGTATCGTTATTAAAGTTGTTTCAGTAATGATGGGGCCTCCTGACTGAAATGTTTCATACATACAGTGGGGCAAAAAAGTATTTAGTCAGAGAGTGATTGTGCAAGTTCTCCTACTTAGAAAGATGAGAGAGGTCTGTAATTGTCATCATATGTAGACTTCAACTATGAGGGACAAAATAAGAAAAAAAAACAACTCCTGGAAATCACATTGTAGGATTTTTAAAGAATTTAATTGTAAACTATGGTGGAAAATAAGTATTTGGTCAATAACAAAAGTTCAACTCATTACTATGTAACATAACCTTTGCTGGCAATGACAGAGGTCAAACGTTTCCGGTAAGTCTTCATCAGGTTTGCACACACTATAGCTTGTATTTTGGCCCATTCCTTCATGCAGATCTCCTCTAGAGCAATGATGTTTTTGGGGCTGTTGCTGGGCAACATGGACTTTCAACTCCTTCCACAAATTTTCTATGAGGTTGAGACTGGCTAGGCCACTCCAGGACCTTGAAATGCTTTTTACGGAGCCACTCTTTCGTTGCCCGAGCATTGTGTTTGGGGTTATTGTCATGCTGGAAGAGCCAGCCATGTTCCGTCTTCAATGCTTTCACTGATGGAAGGTGGTTTTGACTTAAAATCTCCTGATACATGGCCTTGTTCATTCTTCGTCCTATCCCCTTTGCAGAAAAACAGCCCTAAAGCATGATGTTTCCACAGCCATGCTTCACAGTAGGTATGGTGTTTTGGGATGCAACTCAACATTCTTCTTCCTCCAAACACAACGAGTTGAGTTTTTACCAAAAAGTTCTGTTTTGGTTTCATCTGACCACATGATATTCTCCCAATCCTCTTCTGGATCATCAATATGCTCTCTGGCAAACTTCAGACAGGCTTGGACATGTATTGTCTTAAGCAGTGGGACACGTCTGGCACTGCAGGATCTGAGTCCCTCTCGGCGTAGTGTATTACTGATGGTAGCCTTTGTTACTTTGGTCCCAGCTCTCATTCATCAGGTCCCTCCATGCATTTCTGAGATTTTTGCTCACTGATAATTTTGACCCCACGGGATGAGATCTTGCTTGGGGCCCCAGATCGAGAAAGATTATCAATGGTCTTGTAGATTTTTTATTTTCTTACAATTGCTCTCACAGTAGATTTATTCACACCAACCTTCTTGCCTGTTGCAGAGTCACTCATCTCAGCCTGGTGCAGGTCTACAATTTTCTTCCTGGTGTCCTTCGACAGCTCTTTGGTCTTGGCCATGGTTGAGTTTGGAGTCTGACTGTTTGAGACTGTGGACAGGTGTCTTTTATACAGATAACGAGGTCAAACAGGTGCCATTAATACAGGTAATGAGTGGAGGACAGAAGAGCTCCCTAAAGAAGAAGTTACAGGTCTGTGAGAGCCAAAAATCTTGCATGTTTGTGGGTGACCAAATACTTCCACCATGACTTACAATTAAATTTTTTACTAAATACTTTTTGCCCCACTGTACCATTACTTTGGAGGGAACTGCAGAGCTTCTGATAGTCAGCTTTTTTTAAGATTTTGGAGAGGAAAGGTAGCTGAAATTGATTTATAATTAGACAACACACAAGGGTTAAGACTGGCTTTTTTAATCAGTGGTTTAATAATGGCACACTTAAAGAATTTGGGCAAATAACCAAAGGTAAGGCATGAATTTAAAATAAATAGCAGTGGCTCTATAATACTAGGTATCAGTTCTTTGATAAATTCTTTGAGTTTGGGACTAGCCCCAATTAAGTCCAGCTGAACTTTGGGTATTCAGTTTGAAGCCCTCTGAATGCTCTGCAGGAATAATGGCTGTCACTTGCTTCAACCTAACAGAGCTAGTCGGTGTCTGATTATGTTCATTTTATGCGGGACAGACTGAATCTTGCTTGTGATTTGGCTTGATGTGCTTCACAGTGCATCACAGAAATAGATGAAAAGACAAAAGGAAGGCTGTCCCGCATTCATTCTAGTTCAGAGAAGAGATTCTTTATTTGTTGCCTGTATAAAGACTATGTTTGTGGGACCCTACAGAATTAAGTAAAGACTTAATCAGACTTGTGATGTTTTCAGTATGCCAGATCATAGGCCGGGTCATCATGGGTATTAGTATGCCATTTGCCCCCACCTTTGCTGCTACAATAGCCTTTGGTCTTCTAAGAGGGCTTTTCACTAGATTTTGCAACATGACATGAGTGAGGTTGGCTTCAGATTTTAGACAATAAGCTCTGGCTAAATTTTGGCAAATTTCTCAATCAATGTTGGAAAACCAACCAGTCTTTGCTTAAGAACAAACTTTCAAGCACCAATCTACAGTGGTGCTTGAAAGTTTGTGAACCGTTTAGAATGTTTTATATTTCTGCATAAATATGACCTAAAACATCATCAGATTTTCACACAAGCCCTTAAAGTAGATAAAGAGAACCCAGTTAAACAAATGAGAGAAATGTATGATACTTGGTCATTTATTTATAGAGGAAAACGATCCAATATTACATATTAGTGAGTGGCAAAAGTATGTGAAACTTTGTTTTCAGTATATGGTGTGCCATTTTACTTTAGAATTCTCTGATATAATTCAGAAGTCATTGTTCCATCAATGATGGCAAGCCATCCTGGCCCAGATGCAGCAAAACAGGCCCAAACCAGGATACCTCCAACACCATTGTCACGATGCAGGCAAGGGAGGACACGGGAAACGGACGTATGTGCAAGAGTGACAGATTTATTAACAGGTGACATAGTGCAATACATAAACAAACCACATAGAACTAAACAATGATGGATGAGTAACACAGAAGACAGCTAACATCTAACACGTAACACACTACAGGGCTAATGCTCAAACAGACAGCTAACAAGGCGAACTCTAATACAAACAATGAACATGCAACATACACCAAGAACAGGCTAACAAGCTAACAAGACAATAAGCTAAACATGTGACTAACAAGGCAAACACACAGAGACAAGCTAATATTACACAAAGCTAACATGTGAACCAACAAGGAAGCTAATGCTAAACACAGAACACAGCTAAACATGGAACACAGCTTAAACCTAAAACAACCACGAAATACTAAGAACACAGAGCAACCGGGAACTAGATACAAATACACAGAGAGCAAGACAAGAAGGGAGACAAACCAGTACAGAGAATCAGGAAGCATGGGACAGGAGCCAAGGACAACACCAATGTGCAAGAAAGCCAGACAAGGAAGTGAACAGGAAACGAGGTTTATATAGCTGACAGACCAGCAGGTGGCAACAGCAGGGGGAGCAAAACCGAATGGATGCAAGCTGTTACATATCCCCCCTCTAAAGGCGCGGCTCCGAAGCGCAAAGGACAGGAAAAAAGAAAAAGCCAGGAAACAGGACAGACCCAGACTAACCCATAGGAGCAGAGCAAAACACCGACGAGAACAGGGCAGGGGGCCAGAACAGAGGAGGGACAGACACTAGATCAAACAAGGCAAGAGACGATAAAGGGAACGAAGAGGCTGGGCTCGCAAGCCACACCGGCACACATCCGGACCACGGGGTAAAGCGACCCAAGGGAGTCCTCAAGCACCCCGCTTGCGCCCAGTCCATGGGCCAATAGGGCCTCTGCAAAAAAGTCCTGAACGCAGCTGGAGACCCCCGTGATACAGGCCCAGCCCTCCACCAGGGGGGGTGTGGTCCACGAACCGACATCAGCAGGGACCCCAGGGGCAGCTTAGACGCGGGCAGGGGTCGCCGTCTTGCAGCTGGCAAGTGGAGTCGCCGTCGGACTGCTGGCGAGCGGGGTCGCCGTCCTGCAGCTGGCGAGCGGGGTCGCCGTCCTGCCGCTGATGAGCGGGGTCGCCGTCCTGCCGCTGACGAGCGGGGTCGCCGTCGTGCACCTGGCGAGCGTGGGCGCCGTCGTGCACCTGGCGAGCGTGGGCGCCGTCGTGCACCTGGCGATCTCTGGAAGATCCTCACCGATGCTGACGACCACAGGAAGAACCTCACCGGAGCTGACGGCTGCCGAAACGACCTCACTATAAGAGACAGTCTCTGAACGGGTCTCTGTGGAAGAGACAGTCTCTGAACGGGTCTCTGTGGAAGAGACAGTCTCTGAACG
>JAJAGP010002042.1:0-27041 GCA_025084515.1 Ancistrus triradiatus
CTTCCAACAAGACAAAGATCCAAAACATAAAGCAAAATCTACAATGGAATGGTTCACAAATAAACGTATCCAGGTGTTAGAATGGCCAAGTCAAAGTCCAGACCTGAATCCAATCGAGGATCTGTGGAAAGAGCTCAAAACTGCTGTTCACAAACTCTCTCCATCCAACCTCACTGAGCTCGAGCTGTTTTGCAAGGAAGAATGGGCAAAAATTTCATTCTCTCGATGTGCAAAACTGATAGAGACATACCACCAAGCGACTTGCAGCTGTAATCGCAGTAAAAAGGTGGCGCTACAAAGTATTAACGCAAGGGGGCTGAATAATTTTGCACGCCCCACTTTTCAGTTTTTTATTTCTAAAAAAAAGTTTAAAATATCCCATAAATTTCATTCCACTTCACAATTGTGTCCCATTTGTTGTTGATTCTTCACAAAAAATTACAATTTCATATCTTTATGTTTAAAGCCTGAATTGTGGCAAAAGGTTGTAAAGTCAAAGGGGGCCGAATACTTTTGCAAGGCATTGTATTATACAAACCACACTACTAGAATACGTGTATTTGTACATGAGTGTGTGAGGGTCTGTGTCGGCCGTATATACAGTATATATAGTAATATATATGAGCCAATCCACTAAATGGGTGCCATATCCATCCCTAGGACATTAAATGTATATACAATTAATAAAATTAACTGTTGGAAACATTTTATTATTCAGCAAAATGTCTTGTACATTGATACAGTTGCGAATTTAAGGTGTATAATTTAATAGGTAATATTTTCACATATTTGTCAAAGATATTTAGGGTTCTTGCTATCGATAAAACTCCAAAGAAAGAAGTATAACAATAGGCAACCTCACCTCCGCAATAATGCATGCAAAACCCCAATACTGATGAGGCTACCATTGTTGAACGAGTGAATATCTGACTTAACTGATCTCCATGGCTATTTCTATAGACATTGAAAAACAACAACACAGAAATGCACATCATGTCACATACACTGATTTTAATAGTGCTCTTTCTTTATGCAGTGAAGTGTAGCCATAAGACAAATGTAATAATTGAAATGAAAACAACATGACATCAAACTCATAAACATGCTAAAAAATATCATAGAAAATAGCTTTACAAATAGTTTACATTTTTATACATATGTATCTTTCAATGAGTCATGTTATTGGACCATTCAGAGGACCAGGTTTTTATCATAGATTGTATACAGTATAATTTACATATTCTCTGGAACATTATTTAAACAAAGTGAATTTATACATACTTCCCTCACCATGAGACAATTTTTATGTGGAAAACAAAGACAACAAAAACATGGTTTTCTTGTTCCATATTTCATTACACTCCATTTCTAAAACCATCATATAGACACGAGGCAAAATGAAACTGAAAAAACTTTCTAAAACCTTTTTTTTTCATTTTCTCCACAATAAAAGCTAATAATATATAGCAAATGAGAGGGAAATGATATGTGGTGGAGTCTAACATTAACCTGCTATCTGAGAAAAAAAATTGTGACTCAGAATTCTGTATTCGTCCCTTGAATCCATCAAGTTTACACACCTTATACAGGATTGAGTACAAAAAAGAAGGTTATGCAACAAAACAGCACATTGTTCAACTCACTGGTACAGATAATTACATTAATATATTAAAAGAGAAACACTGCTAGCTAATATATTATAATTTGATACCAAATGTATGCATCTGAAATGCCAGTCTACAGACAAGATAGGGCAGTACAGTGCTGAAAGTCTTTGGGCTAGTTGTCTGGACGAAGTACATGGGGATTTGTCATTTATGAGCAGGTGCAAGAAACAAACCAAATGTTTGGACATCACGGAATTAATGGGGCATGAACCAAAGGACATTAAAGTAAATATTATCACCAGCATGGGACAGCATACCTGAGGCAGCTATTACATAGCACTGTGAGAGGGTGAAGAAAAGAATAAGAATATGATCACGGGCTGAAGTGAGTGTGAAGGAGGGAGAGGGAATAAGCGATGAAAAGAGAGAGACAGATGAGTATGATGGCAAACGCACAGAGCCAAAAGCAAGATAAGTCACAGCAGCTATAGCAGCATCTGCTTTCCTCCAACAGCTCCCCTCCATTCAGCTTGGATCAGGTCTGGAGAATGGAAAATCTCCATATAGTGTAACAAAAATAAATGATCCAAGAAAAAACAGAAAATTTGAGTACTTGGATTTCTTTTTCAGTTTTAAGATTTACACATTTCATAAATAATTTATTTTTATTTTCCCACCATACCATATTTATATTGCATAAAACCTGAAATTTAAACCTGCATCATGTTCCTGACAAAACCCTAAACTAAACAAGTGAGGATTTGTCATGGCAGTGAAACAGGGATGTTTTTTAATACTGCATACAATATCTAGTTGTATTCTAATAAATAGATTGGGAAATAATTATATATGGTCATTATACCATTGCTAAAACATGTATACATACAAACTCTTAGGCCATCATTAGAATATTTAAATATATATGCTAGTACCAGGTTGGACCTACTATTATCTTCAGAACTGCCTTAATTCTTCATTGCTTAGATTAAACAAGGAGTTAAAGCATTCTTCAGAGATTTTTGTACATATTGGCATGATAGCATGATGCAGATGCTGCAGCTATATTGGCTACACATCCATGATGTACAGTGGGTCAAAAAAGTATTTAGTCAACCACTGATTGTGCATGTTCTCCTACTTACAAAGATGGGAGAGGTCTGTAATTTTCATCATAGGTACACTTCAACTATGAGACAGAATGAGGAAAAAAAAATCCAGGAAATCCCATTGTAGGATTTTTAAAGAATTTAATTGTAAATCATGGTGGAAAATAAGTATTTATAATAAGTATTTATATATAAATAAGTATTTGGTCACCCACAAACAAGCAAGATTTCTGGCTCTCACAGACCTGTAACCTCTTCTTTAAGAAGCTCTTCTGTCCTCCACTCGTTACCTGTATTATTGGCACCTGTTTGACCTTGTTATCTGTATAAAAGACACCTGTCCACAGCCTCAAACAGTCAGACTCCAAACTCAACTATGGCCAAGACCAAAGAGCTGTCGAAGGACACCAGGAAGAAAATTGTAGACACCAGGCTGGGAAGAGTGAATCTACAAATAGGCAAGCAGGTTGGTGTGAATAAATCAACTGTGGGAGCAATTGTAAAAAAATAAAAGACATACAAGACCACTGATAATCTCCCTCGATCTGGGGCCCCACTTAAGATCTCATGGGAGGGACCTGATGAATGACCTGCAGAGAGTTGGGACCAAAGTAACAAAGGCTACCATTAGTAACACATTACGCCGAGAGGGGCTCAAATCCTGCAGTGCCAGGCGTGTCCCCCTGCTTAAGCCAGTATATGTCCAGGCCCATCTGAAGTTTGCCAGAGAGCATATGGATGATCCAGAAGATGATTGGGAGAATATCATGTAATATCAGAACTTTTTGATAAAAACTCAACTCATCGTGTTTGGAGGAAGAAGAATGCTGAGTTGCATCCTAAGAACACCATACCTACTGTGAAGCATGGGGGTGGAAACATCATACTTTGGGGCTATTTTTCTGCAAAGGGGAAAGGACGACTGATCTGTGTTAAGGGAATAATGAACGGGGCCATGTATCGTGAGATTTTAAACCAAAACCTCCTTCCATCAGTGAGAGCATTGAAGATGGAACGTGGCTGGGTCTTCCGGCATGACAATGATCTCAAACACACCGCTTGGGCAACAAAGGAGTGGCTCCCTATAAAGCATTTCAAGGTCCTGGAGTGGCCTAGCCAGTCTTCAGACCTCAACCCCATAGAAAATTTGTGGAGAGAAATGAAAGTTCGTGTTGCCCAACGACAGCCCCAAAACATCACTGCTCTAGAGGAGATCTGCATGGAGGAATGGGCCAAAATACCAGCTACAGTGTATGCAAACCTGGTGACCTGGTGAAGACTTACAGGAACTTAAATACTTTTTTACCCCACTGTACATCTCCAAATTCCAAATTCTAAGGTGGAATTAAGATCTGGTGATTGTGGAGGCCATTTGAGTAGCATCAAGGTATTTAGGGGCCTAAGGTGTGCCAAGAAAATATCACCTACACCATTACAACACCACACGCAGTCTGAAACATTGATACAAGGCAGGATGGAACCATGCATTCATGTTGTTTATGCCAAATTCTGACCCTGCCATCTGAATGTTGCAGCTGAAATCAGTACTCATCAGACCAGGCAACATTTCTCCAATCTTCTATTGTCTAATTTTGGCGACCCTGTGTAATTGTAGCCTCAGTTGCCAGTTCACAGCTGATAAGAGTGTGTGGTGTTCTGCTGCTGTAGCCCATCTGCTTCAAGGTTTGAAGTGTTGTGCATTCAGAGATGCTCTTCTGCATACCTCAGTTGTAATGAGTGGTTATTGAGTTACTGTTGCCTTTTTATCAGCTTGAACCAGTCTGTCCATTCTTCTCTGATCTCTAGCATCAACAAGGCATTTTTGCACAGACAACTGCTGCTCACTGGATATTACCTCTTTTTTGGGTCATTATCTGTAAACCCTTGAGATGTCTGTCTGTGAAAATCGAAGTAGATCAGCTGTTTCTAAAATACTCACACCAGCACATCTAGAACCAACTACCATGCCATGTTCACTCTAAAGTTAAAGTCACTTATATCACCTTTCTTCCTCATTCTAATGCTCTGGTTGAACTTCAGCAGGTCATCCTTCCTATGTTTACATGCCTAAATGCACTAAGTTGCTACCATGTAAATCGCTGATTAAATATTTGCTTTAAAGAGCAGATCAACAGGTGTGCAGTCATAATAATAATAATAATAATAATAATACCAAATCCCCCAGATCTTAAATTAATCAAACATTTGTGGGATGTGCTGGACAAACAGGTTTCAGCCATGGAGAACCCACCTTGCAAGTTACTGGATCTGCTTCTAATGTCTTTGTGCCAGATACCACATGACTTGTGAAATGCCTCAATAGGTCATAGACGTGATGGCACAAGATCAAAACAAGCATTGTCACTAGTGTTATCAAGACATTTGTCACCCACTGTATACAGGGCACTCAAATTATTGGCACCCCTGGTAACAATTCATAAAAGAAGTTTTTTTTTTTTTGGGTGAATTAAATTAATCTCACACTAAAAAGAAACAAATAAATAAAAATCCAATGTATAAATATAGTCTGTGAGGGAAAAATTAAATTTCAAGAAATAATTACTTTTAGCAAAACCACATTTGCCACAATTACTGCAACCTCAGAATTTACTTGTGCATGACCAATAAAGAAAATAATTTAATCTTGTTCTATAACAACAAGTTAGAGAAAACACAGCAGTGAATTTGAGACCATTAGTCTAGTGTGTGTGTGTGTGTGTGTGTGTGTGTGTGTGTGTGTGTGTGCGCCCTGTGACGGATTTGTACCCTGACTAGGGATGGTTCCTGTGCTGCCCCCTGTGCTGCTGGTTAAGCCCCAGCTCCCTGTGACCCTGAATTAGATTAAGTGGGAATGACAATGAAAGAACGACTGAAAAAAATATATAATTGTGCTCTTGTCAATATTTGTCAAATATTACAACAAGTCCTTTATAAACACTACAACCAGAAATCAGAAAAAGTATGGAAAATGGACAATATGGAAAATACAGATAAAAAAATGCAGTGTGTCTTAAATTGACTTTTACTTAATTGCAGACAGTATGAACCCAATATATCTCATGTTTTGCCTGTCAACTTCATTTCATGTGTAAATATACTTCCATTACTGAATCGCATTCAAAATAAAGTTGAGATGAGGGCAATTTATGGCTTGTAATGAAATTAAAAATAAATAATAACATGATTTCATTATTTGATACAAAAGCTGTTTTCCTGAAAGGCTTTGAGGAGCTTAGATGGGCAGAGGATCTCCAGTTTTTCAATAAATGCCTAAGAAGATTATTGAAATGTTTAAAAGCAATGTTCCTCAAAGACTGAAAGGGATTTACATATTACATATACAGCACATAATATCAGTAAACAATTCAAGAAATTTTGAAGAATTGAACTTTGTAAAGAGCAAGGGACACAAACCTAAATGAACTACATTGATCTCTGATCAGACTATGCGCAAGGGATTACTTTGACAAACCTTTGTCAAGCACCACAATACAGAGTTACATTCACAAATGCCACTTAAAAATTTACTGTGCATAAAAGAAGCCTTATGTTAACCATGATCTTATCTGGTCTCACAGGCATCTGGGTCACATCACACAGTGGAAATGTGCATTGTGGTCAGACAAATCAGTATTCCAGATCTTTCTTTTGGAATAAACATGCACCATGTGCTCGGGAACAAAGATGAAAAGGACCATTCAGATTGTTATCAGCAACACGTTCATAAGGCAGGGTCTATTGTGGTATGGGGTTGTGCAGTGCCCTTGGCATAGGTCTTTATCACCTCTGTTATGGTGGAATTAATGCAGAAAAGTACACTGACAGCAACATAAGCTGACTTCAAGATGGCATCTTTCCAGGGACATCTGTACATTTTTCAACAAGACAATGCAAAACCACATGCTGCACACATTATAAAGGATTGAATAGGGTCTATAGGCATTGGATCGGTTTGCCTGTAATCCTAACCTGTCAGCAATAGAGGATGTGTGGAGAATTTTGAAATGAAAACTGTGACAATGAAAACCCCTTACTGTTGCATACAATATAACGCCTAAAACATTTGGTATCCTCACTGCCAGAACATCTTTTATTGTTGTAAGAAAGAACGGCAACATTACAAACGCTTTACACTCCCAACTTTTTTGGAATGTGTTGTAGGCCTGAAATGCATGTTGGATATTTACTAACAAACGAAATGAAGTTGACCAAAGAAAACATAAAATATCTTGGGTTCATTCATACAATATGCAATGACATAAAAGTCAAAGTAAATGTAAGAAATCTTGTGTTTTTTTATTTGCATTTTCCACACTGTCACATCTTTTTTCTGATGGATTATGTATGTATATATATCAGATATGAGAATGCATAATCCATTGTTAGATGGCAACTATGTCATTGCAAATAAATGCCTTATCAGTTTATATCCAGTGCTAATATATGATCATGTTACCATTACTTTTTTTAATCAAACACATGCTATATTGCATATGATATAGGCAGACATGTCATCAAATATGACAACTGTTGATAACAGTATGCAATATCATTAGACCTTAAATGTTAGACCATTAGACTTGATATTCTAAATTATAATAACAGAAAAATAACACAATAACCTCTAATTAAGAACATCTTTTTATAAAGATGCTTCCAAAACATGGTTCCTAGGGAGCAACAATAGCAATAGCAACTACCATGGCATTTCACTTTTATATCAATGGAAACATCTGTCTTGACAACTCATAGCAGCTGCCATAACATATTTATGACACATTTATGACCATATCAGGATTTTAACACAGAATCCAAGTAGTTACCTTACATGGATTACATAGACAAAACTTTGAATTAAAGCAGACATTAATGGAAATAAAATAGTAATTAGAGCTGAAATATCACCAATGGAGAAAACAATATGCTTTGTAAACTGACACAGCCAACCTTAATTTATATGTAAGAAACATATAATCAGGTCTCAGTAGATTATTTTTTATATAAATACATATAAGAAATATTAAACTCTGTCCTCTGAATGAATGAATATTTCAAAGTAATTAAATGAAGGCAGGTGAAATGCTGTGCGATTGATGATGACTGGTGGTGAGAGATTTGTCCATGAGCATGCGCTGCTTTGTCTCTCACTAAGACCAGTCATGCCTGCTTCATTGTCCCTCTAAAAAATAGCACATCTTTTTCTTTTTTCCTGCTGTTTCACGTCATTCTTTCTTCTCTCCTTCCCCCGCCACCCAATACTGTTTAAAACTGTGCTGACATCCATTTTGACACAGCCTGGTAAAAGAAATGACAGTGACATGTCTTACTTTGCATTTGTAACAGATTGTATGATAAAAGTTGCTGTGAAAGGCAGAAAATGTTGCATAGCTAATAAGCCACGCCATTTGGCAACTGCAGCAGTCTTTATAGACTACATAATTAGAACTAATTAGTCTGTTATATATTTGTTAAACAGAATTTAAAGAGCACCATCTGTCTTTGTGATTGTAATTGGCTAATTCTCTCTATGCTTGGTTTGTTTTCAAGAGGGAAAACTCAATTGCATTTAATCCCATGTGGTCTGTGCTAAACAAGATAAAGTGATAGCTTCAAAGTAATCACACATTACGTAGCATTTAAAGTTGAAAGTCTCATATTAAATCATTCAAATTTATAATAAGCAATATTATGCATGTACTATTTTACATACTAACAGTCCTCTTTACACCATCAACCTCATTAAAAATGTAAAGACCCAAATACCCATCTGCTATCCCAAACCTACCCTTCTATACACTTACCCTAGAAAAGCTTAAAAAAAGAAAGCAGAGTACATCAAAGAAATACAACCCTATATAATTTCAAACTAGCTCTGTGTATCAGACCGGTAAGGTCAATCAGCTACTGTATATGAATTAATATATTATAGTGAAAGTAGCATTAACACACAGTTAGCCAACTAGTTAAATTATAGTTAACTAGGTCACAATTGTCACAGTTAGACAGGACTGGGCATTCATAGTCAGAACCTGGATTTGTATCATCATACTGTCAGCAATTTCCACAGCAATACAACCAACGTTCAATTATATTTTATATGTCAAAAGTTTTATATGTTACATATGGAAAGATAATGATTTAGTATTTCTGCTAGTTGAACTTAATTTGAATGAAATCTGTTTCAGATTTGCAATTTGTTACAGTGAACGTTATTCTTCAGGGCTTCTCATCATTTACCTCTCAAGCTGTTGTGTCTAAGTACCACAGTGTTTCTGAAATCTACTTAAAGGTCTACCTACCTTCAGTTGTCAATATCAGATACATGGTTCTCTATCTGTAAAATAAACAAATAAAGACATAATACTTCAGAAATTCAACAAAAATGGTATTTTGCTCAATACACTTTTCTGTTGCACCATACTCAGACAGACAAAAAGATAAAAAAAGAAGGTATCATTTCCTCTACGTCCATTTGTAAGCCGTAATGACTATGACCTTGACAGAGGATGACATTTTGACAGAATAATCTGCTTCTGAAAAATATTTTCTTCCATTAAAGAAATAATGCTCATACAACTTATGATTCATTCACACTACCCTTTAAATGGACTAATAAATATAGCTGAGTGTGTGACCATCTGATCCAGAGATGAATGTCAGTAAGACAGTCATTACTCCTCTGAGGCACGTTAATGAATTTGAGTTTAAAAGATGTGTATTTCAGTTGTTCTAACATCCTCCACACTTACAAAGCCCCTTAAATATTGCTGTTCAATTATCCTATAAAACAACTCTATTAGTGTTTTTGAAGATACAATCTTTTAATTGCTTTGGAATAAATTATTCATTAGATGTTACAGAAGGATGCTAGAAGTGTGGTTGGTTGGTCACTGTCATTAGCATTGAGTATGTCAGGGCACATTACTTTCTCCTTCATTTCCTTCGCTTAAGAGGTGCAATGACTTTGTAAAATGTCTCTCCTTTACAGCTTCATGTTAATTCAGCTACCCAATCACCCCTCAGTGTAGCTGGACTGCACTCTGTGCTTCCTTTTAATTACTGTGTGTGACAGTGGGTAGCATTACTAGATGTGCCATAGCTCTGACACAACTCTCCGATCTGCAGCCATGAATAATTCCTCTGCATTACATTTAATAGAAGGAGGAAGCAAATCCCACTGCTGTCACCAGTGACATGGCCCTCAGCATCTCATTTCTCCCTGAGGAGCTGACCATACCAGATCAGTGCTGCCCTCTTCGTCGTAGTCGTCCTCTCCTCCATCAGTCATCTCTCCAGCCTCGGCATCCAGCGGTCCCTCGCCTGCCTCCTCGGCTGAATTCTCTGCTGTTTCTGATACAGATTCCTCATGCAGAGAGTCACAGTTGTCCTCATACTTTCTCTGAGCCTCTGAGAGGTCAGGCAAGACAGACAGCATGAACAAAAGACAAAGAGACTAAGCTGACAGAAAGGACAGTATGTACAGAACCGCTAATTAGTCTGTGGGGATGAGACATACTGTGTGAAACCGAGGTTAGGTCAATACACTACCAAGGACCTTGGGGTGGGTGGTATAGTGGTAGAGATGATTCAGGCTTTATAGATGTTTCTATATAACATTTATACTGTGGTTTGGATAAAGATGAGAATTTATCTTTGTTGTTAAACATTACATGTGGCAAACAATCACACATACAGCCATGATGTAAACTACTAATAAACATACATAAGGGACCTGCAAAACTACCAAAAACATTAATTTAACAATTTTCAGTAAATGATGATATATGGGGAAATATGTCTTTGTCTACAAAGTATATCCTCCTTAATCAAGTCACCAAAACTTCAGTTTTGAATAACAGTTTTTTGATAAACAAAACTAATTCACATTTAATTTTGCAGTCTTTTTGGAAATATAAGTAACACTTACAAGACATTGGATGGAAACTCATGCACATTCAAAAATAACCTAGTTACAAAGTGTATGGACATGACAGTGATTACAGCATTTTTTAAACAAAGTACAGTGGGGCAAAAAAGTATTTAGTCAGCCACTGACTGTGCAAGTTCTCCTACTTACAAAGAAGAGAGAGGTCTGTAATTTTCATTATAGGTACACTTCAACTATGAGAAAAAAATCAGAAAATCACATTGTAAGATTTTAAAAGAATTTAACTGTAAATTATGGTGGAAAATAAGTATTTGGTCAATAACAAAAGTTCAACTCAATACTTTATAACCTTTGTTGGCAATGACAGTGGTCAAACGTTTCTTGTAAGTCTTCACCAGGTTTGCACACACTGTAGCTGGTATTTTGGCCCATTCCTCCATGCAGATCTCCTCTAGAGCAGTTTTTTTTTCGGGCTGTCGCTGGGCAACACGGACTTTCAACTCCCTCCACAAATGTTCTATGGGGTTGAGGTCTGGAGACTGGCTAGGCCACTCCAGGACCTAGAAATGCTTTTTATGGAGCCACTCCTTCGTTGCCCGAACGGTGTGTTTTGGATCATTCCAATCTTCAATGCTCTCGTTGATGGAAGGAAGTTTTGGCTTAAAATCTCACGATCTCACGATTTTCTTTTTTCTCATTTTGTCTCTCATAGTTGGTGTACCTATGATGAAAATTACAGACCTCTCTCATCTTTCTAAGTAAGAGAACTTGCACAATCAGTGGCTGACTAAATACTTTTTTGCCCCACTGTATAATTTAAGCAACACATTCTCTCCCCATGTAGTCATCGATGTTTCAAATCCACAGTGAATCCACCTTTGTTTGTGGTATGATACACTTCCACAAATGTGTTGTGAAGCTCAAATTTCAACTGATCCCTGTTCATTAAATACAAGAGGGTGCCCAACCACATTTAAACTAACTAGACAACATGTAACTAATTTCAAATTAACTTAAATTTCAAACTAACTGCTAATCCTAGAGGTTGGACAATTTTCCTAAATAAATAAATTAACAAGTATAATATTTGTCCAGTTTGTTTAATTTGTCTCTCTTTATATACACTTAGGACTTGTGTGAAAATCTGATAATGTGTTAGGTCATGTACAGTATTATTAACTTATTAAATACAAAAACAAATAAATAAAACAAACTTTCAAGCACAACTATGTAGGAGTTAATGTCCTTCCCCTGTCCTCTCAGTGTCCTCTGCTTTCAAACACTCCTCCTAAATCTTCAGCATAGACACTGTGCTGTCACATGAGCCCTGTTATGACAGAGTGCTCAGCTCTGCTATCTCTTGGAATGTCAGGGTGATTGATTGTTTGTGTGTGATCTTAATTTACCCCTCTTATCCCACTGCAACTTCTGTTTGTCTTTGGCAGGTTTCACACCACCCTTTCTCACCTGCCTCGGCCCTCTGCTGCTTCTCTATCTTCTCCAGACGGCCCAGGAGTGAGTCGATCTTCAGCTTGATCTGAGTCAGCTCACGCTTGATCGTCTGCAGCTGATCGGTCTTTACTGCATACACAAAACACAGTGTATGTAAACAGTAGTCTCGTATTAGCTCAAACATTTAGTCTTAATCTAGATCCAATATTAATCAAGCGATTGTGACATTTTAACCATAAATGTTTAATAACTACAAAACTTACACAAAGCTTACATCAGCAGTTCTCAAAGTGGGTGGCACGGACGTATTGTGCGGGGGCACAGCAAGGCAAATGTATGGGGCATGTTTAAGATATGTGCTGCATGTCACTTGTAGTGACCTCAGGTACTAGAAATGCACTATATAAATGTAACATTATTATTGTAATAAGTTTTCAGTAAGAAGTTGCAGTTTTATATGATTACAACGTTTAAAATAAATTCCAGTGGAGTTTGGAAGCAAAAGATGTATACGTGGGAGCAGGTGCAGTTGAAAACCACTGGCTTACACAATTTAAGCTGGTCCTGGAGTGTCAGTTACCAAACAATAGGCCGTGCCTAAATATGTTAAGAGTCCAATAATAATGACACAATTATTAATGCTAATGATACTTAGCACAGTAATACGCATCTACATTAGAAAGATATGCACTGGGGTCAGTTGGATTCTCTAATGTGTGCCGATGTTGAATGAGCGTGTGGGTGTGAGGGTGTGTACGTTGCCCTGCGATGAACTGCCCCCTGGTCTAGCATTGGTTTCCTCCGCTTTTCGCCTTGCCTTCTTCTGCCAATTATGCCAAGCATGAATGGTTTGCATACCAGTAATAATTAAGCATACTGATAAAGTACTAAACAGTTTGAATGAATTACATTTGTTGTATGAATCTTATAATACTACTAAATAATATTTCCTGGCATGATATCCAATGACGCTGTGAGCATGATCTACTCAGTTCCTTGTTTTTTTAATCTCTATTCAAGGATACGGTTGCATTGAAACCGACATGGTGTCGTGTGTTGTGCTGGTATGGGTGGATCAGACACAGTAATGCTCCTGGAGTTGTTAAACCCCTGAGTGTCTCTGCTGGATTGAACAATAGTCCACCTACCAATGTTACGACCCCTAGATGGATTTTACACAAAATATCGAAAGCTCTTAGTCCAGGGGTTTTTACAGACCACAACATAAAGATGATTACAAAACATAGACTCGTACACCAAACTTCCGGTTCAAAAGATCAATCATTAGATTCAGTTTATTCAGGGCATATTAAAGTCACAAAGAATGGCTTCAGGGTGAGCTATACGCCAAAACATCAAACAAATCCCCAATCGTATTTCCCCTTCACCTTCCTTCCCTGCCAGGAAAGAAAGAAAAAACTGTAGTTTCAGTTTTACAGTTGTAGTTTTCAATTAGGTACAGTTTACTAACAGTTTAGGTACTGTTTTACTAACCTACCTCCCTTCCAAGTAAACAGAGAAAGAAAATGGCCAGGAAAGCAATGTAAATTTCCACATCGTGGAATTCAGTTTTAGTAACCCGTATGAACAGTCTGTTTAGCCTCAGGGACTTACAAAGCGATAATTAAACTAACAAACCAAAAGAATAATCACTTAAACTAAGAAGTAGTATGCTACACAAATCAAAATCAGAAAGCCCATGGGGCCTCAATGCCACAAGCAGCCGTGATAAGCATTAACGCAGCTTTTAAAGATGAGTCTTCGTCCACGAGCCAAATCAGTGACTCTCCAATCAGCTGTGGCAGAGGCAAAATTAGCTGGCTGATCAAATATTTCCTAAAAAAGACAGACAGACAATTATGGGGCAGCACAGTCTTGGAACAAACCAATCAATCATACATTCCAGAACATAACACCTAACATGTCCATCCACCAATATCCTGTAGGCATCGCCCTATGAGCAGTTTATATCCATTTATTAACGTCGCTATCAGCATCGGTGGTCATGTTCAGCGACACACACAAGGTTACATCCATACCACAAGGCTATCTCAAGACAAGTCACTCATACACGCAAGTCAATGCCAATTTAGTGTAGTCAATTAACCTAACATGCATGTCTTTGGACTGTGGGAGGAAACTGGAGTACCCGGAGTAAACCCACGCAGACACGGGGAGGACATGCAGACTCCACACAGAAAGGACCCAGTCCGCTCCACCCTAGGACTGAACCCAGGAGCTTCTTGTTGTGAGGCGGCGATGCTACCCACCGAGCCACGGTGCCGCACCCCTATGAGCAGTGATGAAGGATTAGAGGATGACTAACACAAACAGATGAGCTACTGTCTCTGACTCTCTATAAGGTGAAGCAGTTTGGTAGACATGTATAATAGAATGCACAATGAGTGAACACAGTGTTTAAAATTGCTGTGACACTGCTGTGTCCAATCCAGTCTTACCAGCAAAAGACACTAATATTCCACCACCACATTGGTGTCACTGCAGTAATGAGAATAGTGCACCACCCAAATAGTACCTGATCTGTGGTGATCCTGTGACCATTAGAGAACAAAGTAAAGGCAACTAATAAAGTATGTAAGTATAGAAACAAATGGACTATATGGTAAGTGGAACTGGTAGAATGGACAATGAGTGTAGAACAAGGAGGTGTACCTAATAAAGTGATTTGTGAGTGAGTACTTTGTGCAGTTTCGTATGTTGGGAGAACATGCCTGTTGGAGAACTAGGATAGCATTGATTGACTGAAAACAGGAGTGCCATTCCAACCCCAACAGCTTGGTTTATAATGCCCAGGGATAGCTATGCTGGATTATCTGGATTTGTATTACCAATTCCTTGACAACACAGCAAACACTGATTCACTGGCATCAAGGCCAGGTATCAAGCAGAAAGCAAGCTGTTTACTTCCTATTGACTTTTATGAAATTATTTTATTTGAAGAGGCTTTCTCCATGAAAACAAATCCTATTCACTTAGCCTTATGATTTTAAATGATTCTGGTTTACGATATTGCTGCTGGCAAAGAATACATAAACTTTGATCATATGGTGTCTGCAATATTGATGTTGGTTTTGGTAAATCTGCTTCCTCAGTGATGCCTGAATTTACTCTGTAAATATTATTAATTAAACATTAAGTTAATTAAGATAACCTAAGTTCTACAACCTCAAATCAGAAAAAGTTGGGACAATATAGTATGGAATATAAAAAAATGTTAAAAACCCACAATGTGTATTATGTTTCTTTTGACACTTATTTCTTTGCAGAAATTATGAACCCAATACATTTCATGTTTTGTCTAGTCAGCTGCATTTAATTTCATAATGCAGACATTCCAAAAAAAGCTGAACTCCTGTAATCTCCAATCTCTCAGACAGCACTACATCAAAAAACGCCATTCAACAATAGCTGATATAACCACATATCAAAGGCAAGGGACTACTTTGACAAACCTTTGTCAAGCACTACAATACCGAGTTAAATTCACAAATGCCACTTAAAACTTTACTGTGCAAAAAAGAAGCCTTATGTTAACCATGTTCAGAAGCGGAAGGCCTCACGGTCGCACAAGTGGTTAACTCCATGTACTTCAGTTTCCTCCCACATTCCAAAGACATACATTTGGTTAACTGGTTGCTCTAAATTGGCCCACTATGAATGTATCTGACAAGTATTTATTTATTTATTTTTGGGTTAGGAAGATCCTTTGAAATGTTATATAGCTTTTGACAGAGACTGCCCTGCTTTAGAATCAGGATACACTATGAGTTACCTGCTATAGATAAAGATGGTGCTTTATAAAACTAGACTCTATCCACAGTTGCATAGCTGTATGCTACAGTTACTCTGTGATGTACTTAGACTTCATTTTCATCCAGATATTGTGCAGGCCACAAATTACTTGTTCCTGATCAGTATTAACTGACATTATATTACAAGCTGTTATAGAAGCTCCTGAATGGCACATTCCTATCATCTGTGGAATAACTGGCCCGGCTATTTGAGTGAGAGCAATTGCATTTCTGTCCCCTCAATTAATCAGAATGTCACTAGCCAATCTCAGCCATGCTCCTATATAATCTACGCAGTGACACTGCAGTTTGAGACAGGTGCAGAGACAGTATCTGGCTTCCAGTGTCTTGGAATAAGCATTAGCTTCCAGAATGATAGCTGTGGAAGCTTAGTTACTTAGTGTGAATTGGCAATGAATATATGGAAGATAAACTGGCAAACTTAACAATAAAAACATATATTAAGAACAGAATATTTATGTTAATATATAAGTAACAGTGGGAGTCAAAAGTGAAAAAGGATTCATACTGCAGCAGGATTATGTCCCATGAACACACCTCAAAGCTTTGCAACAACTACTTGTAGAGCAAAGAAGACCAAGGAGTGCTGACTGTCATGGACCTGACCTAAACCCTATTGGGAACTTGCGCCATTTGAAATTAGGAAAAGTCAACCAATAATTAACATCACAAGATGCTTTTTGGAATATTGTGGAATCATGCTGAGATAATATGGATAAGATTTTGCACAAACCTATGGAGTCCCTGCCAGCTAGACTACATGCTTCCAGAAAAAGAATAATGAACCAAATAAAAATAAATTCTGAATTTATCAAAAGATACTTTTTAGAATATTCAGCTTTTCATTCAAGCTATGATGCTGTTGTACTGAAATATTGTGTTAAATTAATGAAAAATGGAAAATAGAAGCAGTTTCACTAGTATAGTCATTGTACTTGTGTCCCCCACTGTCCCCCTGCTTAAGCCAGTACATGTCCAAGCCCATCTGAAGTTTGCCAGACAGCATATGGATGATCCAAAAGAGGATTGGGAGAATATCATGTGGTCAGATGAAACCAAAATAGAACTTTTTGGTAAAAACTCAACTCGCCGTGTTTGGAGGAAGAAGAATGCTGAGTTACACCATACCTAATGTGAAGCATGGGGGTGGAAACCTCATGCTTTGGGACTGTTTTTCTGCAAAGGGGACAGGACGACTGATCGATGTTAAGGGAGGAATGAACAGGGACATGTATTATGAGATTTTAAGCCAAAACCTCCTTCCATCAGTAACAGCATTGAAGATGGACCGTGGCTGGGTCTTCCAGCATGACAATGATCCCAAACACACTACTCAGGCAACGAAGCAGTGGCTCCGTAAAAAGCACTTCAAGGTCCTGGAGTGGCCTAGCCAGTCTCCAGACTTCAACCCCATAGAAAATTTGTGGAGGGAGTTGAAAGTCCGTGTTGCCCCAAAATATCACTGCTATAGAGAAGATCTGCAAGGAGGATTGGGCCAAAATACCAGCTACAGTGTGTGCAAACCTGGTGAAGACTTACAGGAAACGTTTGACCTCTGTCATTGACAAACAAAGGTTATATTACAAAGTATTGAGTTGAACCAAATTTATTGACAAAATACTTATTTTCCACCATAATTTACAATTAAATTCATTAAAAATCCTACAATGTGATTTCCTGGATTTTTTTCTCTGTTTGTCTCTCATAGTTGAAGTGTACCTCTGATGAAAATTACAGACCTCTCTCATTTTTCTAAGTAGAAGAACTTGCACAATCAGTGGCTGACTAAATACTTTTTTGCCCCACTGTAATATCTGTAACATTAGTGCACCTCTTAGGATTACTTTTTGTGCAAAAAGTAGGAAAAAGATATATACTGCCTATCAAAGGTTGTAAATGGGTCCTTCATGTTGACGTTCAATATGTCTGTATCTTAACTGATAAGGCTTTTGGTCCCAATCAGTTTTCTGCCTTGCCAGTTCTGTAGCTTTACCGGTGAACTTTCTGAATAAATTATAATTAAAGCCAAAATTATATAGACACCATTCTAATCAATGAGTACTGTTATTTCAGTCACACCTACTGCTAACAGGTTCATAATATGAAGCATACAGACATGGAATCTCCATAGACAAATAGTGGGAGTAGAATGTCCATATAGATATGGTTTTGCAATTTTGATAGAGATCAATCTAAACAGAGCCCAGACCTTAACTCCACCAGACACCTTGGCTTGATTTGGAATGCCTGCTGCGAGTTAGGGCTTACTGAGTGATAAGCCTTCTCAGAAGACTGAAGGCTGTTGTAACAGCAAATGAAGGACAAACTCTGTATTAATTACTCCTACTAATCTTGTTTTTTATTTGTCCACAAATGTTTGGCTCTGTAGTATAGTAGACCATGTTTTTCTTTGGTCTGCACCATCTGTTACACATTCATATCTTTAATATTAAATAAATGTCTTATTTTCTGTTTCTCATTTACAGTATATTGCCAGTGTAGTCTGATAAGCATGTAAGCAGCTCTTCAGTTGAAAACAGGCATGCATATGTATCAGCATGTCAGCTTAGTATCACATGTCAGATTTTCCTCAGACATTTCTACTACACAGCTCACTTAAGTAACTTTGAATGCGCAGATTAGTAAACACTAAAAAATAAGTCAGGCCCCGACTGCAGCTTGAGAAGACAGTGATCATACGTAGAGTGCAGGAAATATAATTGAAACAGAATACAAATGGCCTTTGATGTAACATCAGTGTCGGTTATGGAAATGACTGGTGAATTCCTTCAGACCAAGTCGGTGTCATCCTCTAATGATACCCTGTGAGATATGGGGCTGTTCAAATGCAAGGGCATCACAAGAGCTTCATGAATGAGGACTAAGCCTTCACTAGGGGATTGTGGGTATGACATGAATTGTGAGCATGACCAAAAATGTACTCTACATTTTGAAATAGACTTGAAAAATCAGATCTAATATAACCTACTGTACATTAAATCCTATCCGACTATTTAGAACAGGCACAGATCAAGCAATGACAATGAAATCAAGCAATGCTATCTACTTTGAGAACTAGGTCATAAACTATTAGGAGTCGCGCTCCCCAAAGCTAGAAGTTAGCGTTGACTCACTTTTCGGCTTGGGCACACTTGGTGCGTTCACGCATGTGCCAGCATTCATTTAACGCTGACTGCGCGATCAGTGACACCTGCTGGCTCGTGTATTTAAAAGCACGCTCGAGCCCAGTCAGGTGCCGCATCCTCGCTTCACGAGGCAGACGCCTGTGAGACGTCACTCGTCTTGAACGTCCCCTCATTTTGGATTAAAGATAATGGCGGACTGAGTTTGAAGAATAGTAGTTACGGTACGGTCATGAGGCCAGAGGTGATGTCACGCTGATGAAGCAGTTCCGTAAGATGCCCTGCTCGGCTCCGCTCGAGAACTCGCCGCGTTGTGCATGCACCGACCTGAGCTACGCTAGTCTAATCAGGTACAGCTTAATTTTCATTGTTTAATTTAGTTTCTTATTATTTACATTTTGGCTCAACATTTCCATCTGGAGCTAACTGCATTTGGGTCCTAAAATCCCTTTTATTTCTTTGTTAAATATGATTTGCCAGTTTTTTTTTATAGAGGCGAACCATAACATAAACATGTTATGTGAAATACACAGAAAACAGATTGATACAAACCTCTTTTGTGATTAGTTATACATTATTTTTAGTAAACATTATTACATCATAAAAAACTGTATTATAAATGGGCACAATCTGGCATAAATGAACTGGAAAATTCTATTCCCCTGACTGGAACTTGGCAAAAATAAATGAAAGTGTGTTACAATATTATTATTATTTAAAACAAAATTTAGTAATACATGGTTCAAGCCAAGAAGGTGCTCCTTCTTTATGGAAGTTAAGATAACTCATAATGCTATTATTAATCACGCCTATTGGTCTCACCCTGGTTTCCCTGCTTCTCAACCCCACTGAGGGCGAACTGAGCCATGTGACACAGGCAGACCAATTCGGGACCTCCACAGTTTCCAGATTACAGATTGTTTACACCTGGTGAACTCCCTTCATAAGCACGGTTTCGAGGGACATTTGGGGCGGATTATTGTCTCGGTTATGTCCGAGTGTGGCGCGTGTTCCCGTCTGCGGTTCTGGCCACCTGTGTATCTACTCCTGTTCACGATCCCGTCCGCATTGGATTTACCTGCCTGTTTCGCCGTTTGCGCCCATTTTGTGGCTCCGCTGATCACACCTGTTTTGCGGCCCCATATGTTTGAGGACTGTCCTCATTAGCTCCACATATTCTTCGTGGCTTTTCTCGGTTTTGTTCTCTTCGGTTGTGTTACTGCATTTCCCAGCATGGTTCCTTAGTTCTTCTTGTTTGTTGGTTTGGGTTTTGCATTACCTTTCATTAGCTGTCTTTCCCTTTGTCTTAATGGGCTGTTTCTTTAATAAAACCTGTTTATTAATTGGAACCTGCATGCACCTCTCTCATCTCCGTTCCATCAGTGTTACAATTATATGCACATCAGTTGTGCTGCTTTACATGAATGTAAGACTGGAAGGGATTTGGCATATTTCTTGCTGTACAGTGCATAATATCATTAAACAATTCCAGGAATCTGGAGGTAATTCAATACATAAAGGACAAGGTATCAAGTTTAAACTGAAGACCCATGATTTCCAATTTCTCAGACAGCACTGTATCAAGAACCACCACTACCCTTGTCAAGGACTGTGCAAAAAAGAAACCTTACGTTAACCACGCCCAGAAGCAGCTTCAACTTCTTTGGTCTCAGAGGCACCTGGGATGGACCATGACACAGTGGAAATGTGTACTGCGGTCAGACAAGTCAGTATTCCAGATCTTTTTGGAAGAAATTGATGCTGTGTGCTCCGGACCAAAATTGAAAAGGACCATCCAGACTATTATCAGCAACAAGTCCAAAAGCCAGGGTCTGTCATGGTATGGGGTTTGTGTCAGTGTCCTTGAAAATGTAATTTGCACTTCTGTGACGGCAGCAGTAATGCAGAATAGTACACTGAGATTTTAAATGCCTGAATGGATGTACAGGACTGTGCAAAGTCTTGGGCAGTCTTCATTTTTTAAATTCATGTTATGCTCATTCTTTATGTAAGTTTTATTTGTCACTGCACTTTGTAGTTGTACAATTACAGACTTTAGTCCATCGGTTTCACTACATACTTTGTTATTTCCCTTTACTCTATTCTCTAATGGTCAGGACCTCCACTGGACAACCACAGATCAGGTATTATTTGTGTGGTAGATCATGCAGAGCACTGCAGTGTGTGTGTTGAGCTGGTACCATTGGATCAGACACAGCAATGCCGCTGGAGTTTTAAAACACTTTATTAGAGACATTCACCTTTAAGCTCCACCTTGTAGATCTAAATTCAGAGACAGTAGCTCATCTGTTGATGCACAGTTTGTGTTAGTCATCCTCTAATCCTTCATCAGTGCTTAGCAGGGGACTGTGGTGGCTTAGCGGTTAAGGTACTGGACTATGAACCAGAGGGTCCAGGGTTCAAATCCCACTTCTGCCAAGCTGCCACTGTTGGGTCCTTGAGCAAGACCCTTAACCCACAATTGCTTGGATTGTAAGATTGTATCAATTGTAAGTCGCTCTGGATAAGGGCGTCTGCTAAGTGACATAAATGTAAATGTAAATGTAAATGCTCACAGGATGCTGCCTACAGGATGCTAGCAGCTGGACATTTTTGGCTGATGGACAATTTCCAACAGTGACACTGGGATGATTTAAAATTCCATCAGCACTACTGTGTCTGATCCACTCATATCAGCACAATACACACTAACATACCACCACCACATCAGTGTCACAACAGTACTGAGAATGATCCACCATCCAAATAGTACCTGATCTGTGGGGGTCCTGACCATTAGAGAATAGAGTAAAGGCAACTAACAAAGTATGTAAAGAAACAGATGGACTACAGTCTGTAAAAGTCTAGAACTACAACCACTGAAACTAAAATAAAGAATATGCACAATATTAACTGAAAAAACAATACTTTTTGTTAACAAATTAATTGAAGTTGACAAGACAAAACATGAAAGACAAAATTTGGGCACATACTGTCTTGAATGAAATAAAAGTGAAAGTAATTTTAAGAAAGTTTTTTCGCATTTGCTATACTGTCCCAACTCATTTAAGTTAGTACTTCCTCAGTACTCCCACAGGTAGACTCCCTTGTCTTTGTGCAACCGAGTCTTTCGGCAGACAGGCAGCCTCACAATTGTTGGTGTAACAAGTTAAGGGTAACATGAATTTTCATTGTTAGACCATTTTAAGTTAGGAGTGCTACAGTTTATGTATTCAAACCGAACTTTCACAGTACATTATTATGACTGATGTATTATCTGACAGTGTATTATTTGTACTGTATATGTTTGGGAATCAATGTAATGATAAGAAGTACTGCATTTTTTAATTGTGTTTTCCATACTGTATCAACTTTTTCTGATTTTTGGTTGTATATACTAATAAAAAAACTACAACCATGAAATGTCCTACATTGAGCCATGTAAATAAAATTAACATCTTTGAACTCCTTGTTTTGTTTTGGATGTTTAGAACTCTTTATAATTAACAAAAGGATACCCCATGTTTAGATATTTTTTAAATTTATATAAATCTACATAATGATGGCACAGTTTTAGAATAATGTTAGTAAATGCATGTTATGGAAAGCATTGAATCCTTTTGAATTGTAGTGCAGAATGATAATGTAGTAGCTGAATTACAGAGAAGACTCACAAAGAACAATGGATGAGTGACCTTTCTCCTGAGTCATAGCCACTGTAGCACTTCATAAAATGTATTGTATTAAAACCTGTCTGTGTCATTACTATAATACACTATGACAGAAGCACAGATGAAGACTTCTGCTTTCAGTAAGAACAGTTTACTGTTACCTTGTAAAAGTAAAAAGAATACTTTATTACTCCAACTCTACAGCAAACACACAGTCAGCACGCGCGCGCGCACACACACACGCGCACACACACACACACACACACACACACACACACACACACACACACACAAAGTCTATTGCTACATAATCATAAACATCTTAGCCCAGGGCCGGTGGTGGTGTTGTTTGTGATTAGGAAAGGATAAGCAGTTTCTTCTGTACCTGTAACTTCAGGCATAGTGCCTTTGTTTACTGCTTCAAATGCAGGCCAGATCGAGCGATGACAAACACAGCAATCTCATATGATTTTATCATCACTTCGCTTCAAATTTTGTTTCCAGCAAGCAAGTCAAAGTTCACTGCTCTTAGGCAAAACTTTAGATCTAATTTAAGTTTCTATAATGAGTTTGAGTTATAATGAATACGTTTCAGTTACAGATGGCTTGCATGCTGCTGTCATGGTCAGAGTGCAAGCTTAAAGGAGAATAAAAATAAAAGCAAACAAAATATGTTTTGTCCATGTTGCTGTGGTTATTTTGTATGCCTAAAAATTGATACAAATCAAGCCCCAGAAAAACCACTATCACAAAGATACACAGAACTAATCTCCAGGCTCAACTTGCAGAAGAGAACATACAGCATTCTTTGCACTTATGGGCTAGAGATAAAATCTGAAATAGTGCCAGTCATGGTAAATTACAAGCATATGGACTGCAGCATGATTTATCCTACCATTTTTACTTCAGCTGTCACAAATCACCGTCTGAAAATGCAGCACATCCAATTTGGAATCAAAGTGACAATTTCAGCCAGGAGGCAGCCGTCAGGATCGACAGGCATTTTTTTCGCTCTTTGAGAAAAATCAATACATAGCTCCAATGACATGTAAAACAAAATCCATTTCCCTTCTCATAGACTTGTAGGCTGTATGGGCAAGTAGACTCTTTGGAAAAGGCAAAACCCTTTCCTAAGTACGACTACTTCTACTTGGAATGGTGGAACAATGACTCATGAAGGGAATCTTTAACAACTAGTTGGCATGACTGACTCAGTTCTTGGTGACAGCTATATAATACATTCATTAAATATATGAACTCACCAATTGTACCAAAAATCATTTCATTTTTGACAAGGTATAAATGCTAATTCCTAAACTCATAATTTAGTCATAATAATGGCTGTGAATATTATTTTACTGCAGAGTGACATCATACAGTGTGCACAGACCATGTCATGTACCGTTTTTGTCACGTCGGGGCACCCCTGGCCTGCTTGCACTACCACATGCCCATCCTCCTTGACTGAGGACTCTGAAACTGGGAAGCCCATCGTAGTGGGGAACACAGACACTGACAAATAGAATATCCATACCTCAAACCTAAATGCAGGATGCCCATAGTGGGGAGTCTGCCATCAAATGGTGGCGAGTCTATAACTTGGACACAGACACCCACTTTGCCAGGGGCCCTCCCTTCCAAGTTTTCTCACAGTCCAGGGGGATGGGTCTTAAGCTGCAAAAGCAGCTATAGTATCCCGGCATCACAATTATCTATTGCAGTGGTTCTCAAACTGTGGGACAAGTACCACTGGTTGTACTCGAAGGAGTACAAGGTGGTATGCCAGATGACCTTTGAAAATGTACTTAGTAATTGTTTAATAATTAAAGGATTATTATAAATCTAAAATGTTCATGTGCAAATTACATTTTAGACGTTTCCGAATTTTGTTTAAAAAATACGTCATGGGCTACGCAGACAACTGTATTTCATTACGTCTACGTCGTGTTAACTGCTTCGCATATTTCAAATTTTATGAGCTGCTATCAGTAAGCCTTTCGCATATGTCCAAAAACAACAGTTAAAATTAATGCCCTGAATAAATTGACTATATCATGGCTGATGGTTGCAGATGCCAGGAGCAAATGAGCCCAAACTGATAAATCAAACACACCTGTTAAATGCATTGAAGATGGAGTTAATTAATTGCCCACCTTTGCATCAGCCGATGTTATTGTAGACATAGGAGGCACAGCTAGCTGCTGAAAAAGCATTAAAAAAAGGACTATGAAATGGTACGACATGTTTAAGTTTGTGATTCACCTATAGTGGAACAGAGCAATAACAAAGATCCCAATGGGTTATGTGCTGTGAGATTCTCAGCAATGAGAACATGAAACCATCACATGTAAGAAGGCATGTGATCACAAACATGCGCATTTCACTCAGCTAAATATGCCTGCTGTGTATAAGTGTGTGTGTGTGTGGTGTATGTGTTTCAGCGATGAGACTCAGAAGTTGTACTTTGAGGTTTTGGTTTGACGATGGGTGGTACTTGATCTGAAAAGTTTGAGAACCACTGATCTATTGCATTTGGAAGTGTTTCTGTAATATCTAAACTGCACAAAATTAATACATAAAGTGTTAAATATAAAACCAATATCAAATATTACATTTATATAAATTTCCCAGTGTCTTACTAGCAAGAATTATGTCTGACTTCAATTATTTCAGACATTCTAGTTGCTAGTACAGCCAAGCTTTAAAGAAGCAGCAGATGCTTTGGTTAGAGATCAACAGCATGGCTTGTGAACCCCATTGCCTAGCATCTAAATGCTTTAATCTTTGCTGTATTGCAAATAAAATAGACAAGCTACTAGTCCTAAATACAGTGGTGCTTGAAAGTTGTGAACCGTGACAAAATTCTACATTTCATCATAAATACAGCATCCTCAGATTTTCACATCAAAAGTAAAGAGATGACAATTAAACACATGAAAACTATATAGTTGGTTATTTATTTATTGAGGAATGCTAATATTACACATCTGTGAGTGGTAAAGGTATGTGAACCTCGAAGGTTTAGCAGTTAAGCTGAACGTGTAAATAGTTGAGTTTTCAATCAATGGAATGACAATCAGGTGTGAGTGGGCATTCTGTTGTATTTAAAAAGCAGGGATCTATCAAAGTATGATCTTCAGAACATGTTTGAATATCACTGTATGAATAAAGGAGATTTCTGATGGGATTTCTCAGAAAATGATGTTCATCTGCCTGGAAAAGGTCACAAAGCCATCTCTAAAGAGTTTGAACTCCACCATTCCAAAGACAGACAGACCGTGTACAAATAGAGGAAATTCATGACCATTGTTATCTTTCTCAAGAGTGGGCAACCAAGAATGATCTCCAAGAGCAAGGTGTGTAATAGTCCATAGAGTCATAAAAAAAACTGGGTAACTTCAACTAAAGGCCTGTCACACACTGGCTAATGTCAGTGTTCATAGGAGAACACTGAACAACAATTGTGAGAATGGCTTTGTATGGAGAATGTCACTCCTTTCCAAACAGAAAGAAGTTTGCTAAAGTTCATGTGGACACACCAGAAGGCTAATCAAAAAGGCGCTATGTCTGGAGAAAAGAAAACACTACATTCCGGCATAAGAACCTTATTGTATCTGTCAAACATGGCGCTGGCATTTTCATGATGAAGGAATTTATGTTTGATCATTTATTAATCACGTATTACCACTGATGTGACGTGAAGTCAAGGGTGGGTAAAGCACTGGACAGACAGAGCCAGATTTACCCATATATGACCCTAAAAAAGGTTACTTGGTTGACTAGGATTTTTTTTTTCCTATTTATTTTTCCTTTCTTAATGCATGAATAGCCTATTCACAGGTCACATTTTATTCCCCATGTTTTATTATCTTTTTGATGCGGTCTGTGTATAGATACTATAGAAGTTATTGTGGCAGAGGTAATGGCTGCCTCTCTTGGTACTCTTTTCATTGCAATTTTATCAATAGCAACAAGCCTAAATATCTTTTATAAATATGTTAAATAAATTACCTAGACTATAGAAGGCAGAAACGTGCAAAAATAAGAGGTCTACAAACAGCATATTGGTAATATTCACACAAACAGTTACAGTCATGCACAAGTTTTCATGGTAGTTTTAATGGTCAGTTCAGTTTTAATGGTATTGCACAGGAAAATCAGGAAATCACAAATCTGCAATCTTGACAATAAAAATGACCAGAATGATAGAGAAATGGCCTTTATAACAAATCAGAAAGAAAAAGGTTTGTTTTAAAAAACTATAATTTCACATTTCATTACATTTATTTGTTATTGGAATACAAGTTCCAACTTTATTCTTGGTCTCTTGGTTTTCTGTAT